>OMNN01000041.1:15921-41915 GCA_900302755.1 Chromis chromis | reverse complement strand
CCCTATCACTCACCCCACCTCCCTTCTCCCCCTTCTGCAACCCTCCCCCATAGCACCCACCGGCAGGAGCCCCGGTCCAACACAGAGTTCAAAATGACATTTTCACAGGAGGTTTGTAGATGATGCAGATGTTATTCTGTGAAGTATTAAGGTTGTTTTACCAGGACACATACTTCAACACTAATCTATTCCAGATTAAACTGCTTGATCAACAAAATTCTATTGAATTTAATCATTTTTTTCTGTCAGCAGAGGAAACTCTATCCCCAAACCCCCAGCTTCCAGCAGGCCCCATTATTCCCGGCACTGGTGAACTCACAGTGTGTGTTGGCTGGCTCGGGCACTGCTGACTGAGTCACTCCCCAAACTGTCCTTGAGCTCAGTGGAACTCACAGCCCATCTGGCTTGCACACACATATCACAACATTGCATAGATTTAAACAGGGGGAGTGAACAACGCAGGGCGACCTAATTGTGGTCTGAAAATGATCCAGTAGAAAAGCGTCAATATCTGGTTGGAGAGAATAATGACTACGCCGAAGATGTTATTTTTATGCAAATGCAACCGATGCATCAAGTTTTGACATCATGTCATGCATGCGTTTGGGAGGCAGCGACAGAGAGGCAGAGAGACAGAGATTATGAATTCAGCTGAGCCTCTCCCGTCTGTCTGACTAGACCATCATGATGAAATCTGGATGAAATCCCTTGTGCATGTAGATCAACATAAGTATATGGACTCTGTCCTCTGGATTCTGTAGTTGTGGATGTATTATGCAAATGCCATGACTGGAAAGGACGAACTATATGGCTGAGTGGACAATTGCATATGTTTTCTACACACTTGAGGGCTAATCAGTCAGGGTACACAAGACATGGCAAAAGAGGAAGGGGATTTAGTTGCCAAGCAACTTCTGTTGATACAAACACTTTCTTTATTCATACGGTGAGTTACGAGCTGTGAAAAGCAGGATAGCTCAAAAAATCACAAAGGGATGTTTAAAAAAGTTTGAACTTACTTAAACAGTTATTGTTCAGTTATTTTTGAATTTGGATCAGATCCAGAAACATGGGAATGAGTTTGAGCTCCAGTTGTATCACTGGCAAGTAAAACACAATGATATCAATAAAAAGCAGGTACATTTTCAGGAAAGTACTACTTTAAGGTTTTCACTGACAATCCTCGACTAACTTCCATTACTCCTACTTCTACTTTCACTATTGATTCTTGTTGTCATAGAAGTTACCACGGCAAGGAAGTAATTTTCTGATTGCAATGACAGATATTAGCCCAACACTGAACTGGGGGATTGCTTTGTGGTCACAGCCACGTATATGTGTGTAAAAAACTTTAATATTTTTTGGCTATTGTGCACCAAACATGCTTGAGCTACTCAACTGGTGACAAATGCTCATCCACTGTGTTAATTTAAAGGACAGTGCTCAGATAACTTGACCAGTACACAGACACGCAAGGTCAAGGTCACCTTAAAATGCAGCTTAATTCAAATTAAATGATGCCACAGATGACAAGAGAAAGATGAGAACAGGCTGTTTCAGACAGCTCTGGATGAACGTGTCTGACAACAGGATCCAGTCTTCTAAAATGTCCATCAACTTCAGCGAGCCGTTCAGGAAGAGTGGGACAACACTCCACAAGCAGCATTGACCTTCCATCAACCTTATTAACTCTATGCGTCGCAGATATGTGACAATAAACATGCAAATGGTGAACACACTGACCCAACACTGATAGTTGTTTCCAATATAGTGCATTCTTGGTTGTTTCATAATGTCCATTCTGTTGTAAGATACCATGTTTTGGACCAGCAAATACTTATTCCCCTATATTAAAAAGAATGGACATAGTTTTGTTAAGTGTACATAAAACAGTTAGTCTCTTAAATTGTAATGATAACACTCTAAAACTGAAACTTTACAGAACGGATGACACTATAGTTTATTGAAATCTCCATTCCAGTATTTACTCATTAACACTATGCTACGTTCTACATCCAGGCTATACTGGCCTTAAAACAAAAATGAGCAAAATGTTTTAAACATTTACTACATCAGACATCATGAATTTACTTGCGAGCTGCTTCATGGAGGATTTCAGGATGGAAAACACATTTAAAAGTTACACCAGGTCACATGAGTCACTTCCCACTCAGGAAATAATAGTAAAGGTCTATTTCGTCTTTTTTTTTCTGATGACTCTTGACTTGATGCTCATTTAGTTTGACACTAGCTGCTAGAAAACACTGGCTGAAAGGTTAGGCAGTGCAGATCCATTGCAGTTGTGTGGCACTAAATATGCAATTGGTGGACATACTCTTGTGATTTCTTGACCCCACTCTTGTTGTTTCCAATATAGTGTGTACTTGGTTGCTTCATAACATCCATTCTGTTGTAGAGATGCTGTGTGTTGGACCAAGAAATACTTGTCCCCCTATATTAAAAACAATAGATATATCAGTGTTCAGTATATATACACTGAACTACCATCTACATCTAGGCTGCGCTAGTCTTAAACCAGTGTATCAATTCATGTGCAATATGACTATGGTCATTTCACTTATGTTTACAAACCAGCATGTGCAATATTACTCCCGTACACTGTAGCTATAATATGTGCAATACCTACTCAGGGTATTTATTATTTCCATACTTTTATGCATCGTGACATTTATAACGTGTATTTATTTTATTCTTATAATGCATATTTTCATATAGCTTCTCTTTTGCTGCTGCTGCTTTTACTTTTATTCTTTACCTTCTTTTTTTTTACGAAGCTTTGAGAAACTCACAAGAATTCCAATGTAACTGTACTATAATGTACCCGTACAAGTGGCAATATGCTCTATTCTATTCTATTCTGTTCTATTCTATTCTATTCTATTCTATTCTATTCTATTCTATTCTATTCCATTCCATTCCATTCCATTCTATTCTATTCTATTCTATTCTATTCTATTCTATTCTATTCTATTCTATTCCACAATGAGCAAATGTTGCAGATATGTTTCAAACTTCTACTGCAGACATCATGCCTTTACTTGCGGGCTGCTTCGTGGAGGATTTCAAGATGGAAAACAAATTTAAAGTTCCTGAATATCTATTTTTGGTACAGTAAAAGTTACATCAGGTTACAGTGAGTCACTCAGGAAATAGTAGTAAAGGCCTATTTCACCTCCTTGTTCTTCTTGATGCTCATTTAGTTTGACACTAGCTGCTAAAAACACTGGCTGAAACGTTATAAAGATTGGAATCTATATTTTCACTTCAGTCAGACCTTGCAGTGCAGATAGTTATCTGTGGCACTAAACATACAAATGAACATACTGTGATTTCTTCTCCATGACCCCACTCTTAATCTGGCCAACATAGTGTGTACTTGCTTGCTTCATAACATCCATTCTGTTGTAGAGATGCTGTATGTTGAACCAACAAATACTTGTCCCCCTGTGTTAAAAAGGGGGGAAAGAATGTTATACTGAACATTAAAAAGAATGTTTAGTATAATATCCTTGTTCAGTATACACTCACCGGCCACTTTATTAGGTACACTTTGCTAGTAAAAGGTTGGACCCCCCTTTGCCTTCAGAACTGCCTTAATTCTTCGTGGCACACTTTCAACATGATGTTAGAAACATTCCACAGAGATTTTGGTCCATATTGACATGATAGCATCACGCAGTTGCTGCAGATTTGTCGGCTGCACATCCATGATGCGAATCTCCCGTTCCACCACATCCCAAAGGTGCTCTATTGGATAGAGATATGGTGATTGTGGAGGCCACTGGATTACAGTGAACTCATTGTCATGTTCAAGAAACCAGTTTGAGATGATTTGAGCTTTGTAACATGGTGCGTTATCCTGCTGGAAGCAGCCACCTGAAGATGGGTACACTGTGGTCATAAAGGGATGGACATGGTCAGCAACAATACTCAGGTAGGCTGTGGCGTTTAAATGATGCTTAGTTGGTACTAAGGGGCTCAAAGTGGGCTAAGAAAATATCCCCCACACCATTACACCAACACCAGCCTGAACCGTTGATATAAGGCAGGACGTTCCATGCTTTCATGTTGTTTCACTGGATATTTTCTCTTTTTCGGACCTTTCTCTGTAAACCCTAGTTTCTGAAATACTCAGACCAGCCTGTCTGGCACCAACAACCATGCCACATTCAAAGTCACTTAAATCCCCTTTCTTCCCCATTCTGATGCTCAGTTTGAACTTCAGCAAGTTGCCTTGACTATGTCTACATGCCTAAATGCATTGAGTTGCGGCCATGTCATTGGCTGCTTAGCTATTTGTGTTAACAAGCGATTGAACAGGTGTACCTAATAATAGTCTAGTAAAATGTAATGATGGCAAAAACTGGGAAAAGAAGACACTTTGAATTATCCAGAACAGAACAATCAATCAAGCCTGGATGATTCATCACACAGTAGTCTATTCAAATCCTCATTACAATACTGAATTATTACCATCTTCTACATCTATAAACTGGCCTTAAAACAAAAATTAACAGGGGCGCCCGGATGGCCTGGCGGTTGTGTCGCGTGGCCCAGGTGCTGGGGCGTGGCGGCTGTCCCAGGTTTGATTCCGACCTCGGGCGTTTGCCGCATGTCCTTCCCCACTCTCTCCCGTTTCTGACTCTGTCCACTGTCCTATCCAATAAAAGGCATAAAAAGCCAGAAATAAATCTTTAAAAAAAATAACAAATTAACAAAATGTTGCAGATAGGTTTTAAACTTCTACTGCAGACATCATGCCTTTACTTGCTTCATTAAGTTCTTCATATTCTATTTTTGGTACAGTAAAAGTTATACCAGGTCACATGAGTCACTTCCCACTCAGGAAATAGTAAAGGCCTATTTCACCTCTTTTTCTGATGACTGTTGACTTGACGCTCATTTAGTTTGACACTAGCTGCTAGAAAACACTGGCTGAAAGGTTCAACATAGTGTGTACTTGGTTGCTTCATAACATCCATTCTGTTGCAGAGATGCTGTGTGTTGGACCAAGAAATACTTGCGTCACCCTGCGTTAAAAAGAATGAATATATTATTGTTCAGTATATGTAAAAACTGGAAAAAACTGAGAACAGAAGCCCCAGTATGGAACAGTCAATCAAGCTTGGATGATTCATTACACAATAGTATAATCAAATCCTCTTTATTTACAATATTCTAAATAAATAAATTCTACATCTGGGCTCTACTGGCCTTAAAACAAAAATGAACAATTGTTGCAGATATGTTTTAGGATAAGATAAGATGCATTTTACTGATCCGTCTCTTGTGAGATTTACAACATGTTTTAAACATCTACTACATCAGACATAATGCCTTTACTTGCAGGCTGCTTCATGGAGAATTTCAGGATGGAAAGCAATTTTAAAGTTCTTCAAAATCTATTTTGAGTAATGATCTATTCCTCCTCCTTCTTTTTGATGGTCTTTTAGTTTGACACTAGCTGCTAGAAAACACAGGCTGAAACGTTACAAAGACTGGAATCTTTGATTGGATTGAAAGATTGGAATTAAAATATTGAATCATTACCATCTTCTACATCTAGGATATACTGGCCTTAAAACAAAAATGATTTTTTTTGACGTTTTAAACATCTATTACATCAGACATCATGCGTTTACTTCCAGGCTGCTTCCTGAAGGATTTCAGGATGGAAAACAATTTAAAAGTTCTTCAAAATATATTTTTGGTACAGTAAAAGTTACATCAGGTCACAGTGAAATAGTAGTAAAGGCCTATTTCACCTCCTTCTTCTTCTTGATGCTCATTTAGTTTGACACTAGCTGCTACAAACAAGATTGTAATCTTTATTTTTTAAACCTCCCTCCAGTCAGACCTTGCAGTGCAAATCATCAATCACACATCTGGATGACGGGCACCTACACACTGTCTGTCATGTATTTAACTCCTGAGGTTAAAAAAAAAGAAAAAGTGTTGTGTGGCTGTGGCTGTGGACATGACACGGTGAGAGAGATGCAGTGAGATGTGAGCGGGGATCGTACAGGCGGTGCAGAGTTGGAGCAGAGAGACTTCCAGCCTCCACCGCTGCTCCCCGCTCAGTCTCCGAGGCTGACGTCAGCTGGCTGCTCGGCTCTCCGCTCCTCCGGAAGAAAAAATGCTGCTCTCCGTGCCGCCAAGGACAGGAATCAACCCGTACAACGGCTACAAGCACAGCAAGAAGGTAAATCGCCACACTTTCTATCCTGTCTTCCTTTTTTTTAAAAACGACTCTTCCTTTACAACCCGCCGTGTCGTTTCGAGCTCCCGGAGCTCGTTTTAAGCTGCAGTGTCCTTGAAAGTGGATCACAGGCGACGTTTGTTTTTTTTAACAGCAAGCAACATTTTTGGGGGGACTTTGTCTGCTTCTTTCTTTTGCTCTAAACTAAAACATTTCCCGTTCCATTGTTGCCAGCAGATTACAGTTTGCTTTCGTTTGTTCCGACACGGTCTCTGCTCCTCTTCCTTACACCGAGTCTGGCTCACATATCGGCTCATATGTTTGCTGTAGACGCGCGTAATGCTCCAAATAAGCCTCCAAAAGCGCAACGCAACCGAGTTTTATTGGAATTATCAGGGATTTGATGGACGTTTTCAATGAATCAACTACAAGTTAGCAAAGTTTTTTTTTTCCTCTTTTACGCGTACAGATATGCCCCACCCCTTCAGCCTTACTAATGATTACACAGAGGGTTTGCATGGCACTGTATGGAAGAGGAAAGTTACAGAGCTCATGTGTGCAGTTGAGGGCAAAATGACACAAAGCTGTACTTCCTATGGAGCTCTACATGGTCCAGTATTGATTACTGAAATGAATAATTCATAGAGTGACATTGTTATCCATTTTCAACTTGTGCGGACTATATAGATTTACCTCCAGGCACATAATGTTCATGGGATTGTTTGCAACAGAGCTGATTGTTGATGGAGTTTTAACTTTTCATCCCCTAAAATATGTCAATCAATCAATTTAAAATATGTTGACATCTGGCTCAAACAGCTGAAATCCACCACATCCCTCCTTCCCGGTGTCATTCCCGTCCCCTCCCTTGTCTCAGGACTGGAAGGAATTCAGATTGCTCAGATTAATGACCTGGTATTCCTGGAATCCTGGATTCAGACAATGTGCTCACTTCAAGAGGGGGGCTCTACAAACATTTTTTTCTTGAAAGAAAGAAGACATGCACTTTAAAAAAAACCCACATTTGTTGGAACGCCGAAGTCACACAGAGGGGAGACTTGTAAATCCAAGCGTCAAGAGGTAACCCCTGGTCTGTGTCATTTACTACGAGGAAAAAGGGCGGAGAAAAGAAAAAGGATTAAGAGACACCCCCCCTTCTCTCTCCTTTTCCTCTGCTTTAGATTAACTCCCCGTCTTTTTTCATTCTCCCTTGTGCGTTTCACATACCTTGATTTCTGTTGAGAGCAGACTTTTTAAGCATTGAGATGAAGCTGGATTGAGGCAGGAGACAGAAGAGCAGAGAGATCTCACCTTTGAGCCACGGGACGTTTTTCTTATTCGGTTCATTCCCACCTTCCGCAGTTCTTCTTGCCTTCTTTTTGCCTGCAGCTGCAGAAATTTAATATAAAGAGATTGCGCCTGTAATACTATGATCTTTTCCACTGCGCCTTTTAAGGTTTCTTTAACCAAGCAGGTAGGATATTTCTCTCTGTGATACAATACATTTGCAAAACATACAATTGTTGCATGCTTTGTTTATGACTTTGAGTTTACTTTATGCTAATTTCAAGCATCATTATGTTTTTGATATGCAAAATATGTTTTATTTTTGGAACATATGTGTAATACTTTTCAAAATAAGTGGGATGGCCTAGTGATATTAGATTCTGCAATACTCAATATCAGCTGCACTGAAAGTATGAGAGAGATGCAGCGTTCAAGCATCAGCCAGGCTCTTCTCTCTGCAACTACTACAGAGTTTAAGCCATGCATCCGGCCTCATGCAGCACTCATTGTTCTTTCTCGGATGAAAAAGTCCTTGAGTCACCTGCACTCCCTACAGGCATAACCTATGCTCCCTCCAACTGTAATCACCTCATCAGTCTTAAGCTGCTGCCCGGAGCACACTTCCGCTCTCTGCACCATGCTGTAGACCACTTGATGTAGTTATCCTTCTTGCATAACTACAGCAATAACACAAAGGGCTGATTTATCTCTCTGCAGCTATAACTGATAGTAATGGATGTGTGAGGGCTGCATACATTTCCAGCTGCTCTGTTCAGAGAGGCTGGAAGCAACAGCATCCATTGCTCGTAGGCAGATAGGATGAATTAGTTATTAATGTAAAAATAAAGTTCGTGCACCAGTTGTAAATTAGTGTGTGGTGCGCATTTCCTGTATTTCGTAGAGCTGATTCTCACAGAACTGGAATGTAGTTCAATTTAATGAACTCTAATCCTGAACCCAGCACATGCCCCCCACGTCCCCCTCGTCCACGTCAAGAAGAGAAACACAAACATTTGTGCGTTGCGGAGGAATGTAGAGAATGCTCAGAGATGACACTGTTATGGATGCAAGCAGTAGTGTAAACAGATAGTGATGTGAGGCACTGTGGTCTGAAGAGTAACAAGTAGGAAGGAAATCTTGCCAGGAGGTCAGATTCTGAACACAAATTAATTCAGAGAACATGCAGTCTTGCAGGCTACAAAATGAGATTTGTGATTCCCAGCCATGTACATTTAAGACTTTTCTCATACTTTTTGACCTTCTCTTTCTGACTGCATTTGAGTTTTGCTGCATGCACATTTTCTTTTTGCACCATTACGTTGGACATTACCTTACATGGGTGGCAAAACACCTGGAGCCGGTGCCAGGGCAGATAGTGAGTGTGGAGCTTTACACACTGCCATCCTTTTCTCAGAAGGAGCCTAGCAGAGCGGTCTTAATGAGACACTGCCTTCTGACTGGAGAGCACATGAGAGGGATTAGCACTTTCCGCTAACAAGCTCAGATCCCAATTAGACAGGCCTCACTAGCCAAGGCTCGGGCCCAGACTCGGTCTCCCGTCAGATCCTATCTCCCCGAGCTGCTGCAGGTGCATCCCTCCTGATAGTCAGCGCAGGGCCGCCTACAGTGAAGGCGAAGGAGAGCGCAGGAAGAGGCTGTGATTGTGGAAAAACAAACAGCGTACTATTGATGCTAAAGAAGAGAGGGAAATTAGAGATGCTGACTTCGATGAATTGGCTCTGTGAGTCACTGTGATTTTCTCAGCTTGACTAAAAGACAGCCTTCAAGTTCTGAGGGCTGATTCCACAGCAGTTTGGGAAACATACGGCAGCTGGGTGGTGAGGATGCAGAAAAGCTTGCAAAATAATCACTGGTGTTGCTACTTATGGCAGTAGGAGGAAGGATGTTGCTGTATTACACATTATACAATGTATCAGCAACACAAGATACCGGGTCAGAATAGACTTTTAGCCATATGGCAAAATAGATTTCTACTAGGGAAGACTGGTTTCTATATTTCACAAATAATCATTGTCATGCCTGCTTTGCTTGCATCAATAATAATATGTAATTTTCCATGAGCTAGGCTAAAGATCTAGGTTTGAAATTCATCTTGCCTGTGCAGAGGGAACACAAATAAGCAGCCTTTCTTGTTATTATAAATATGGATTCCATTTCTATAAAATTAGCTTTATGTTGAACACAGTTTTAACCAGTGCAAGTAATATTAACCAACGTAATATAGGAAATAACCATTGACTGTATATAAAGATGGGGGATCCCTTTGTGACATCGTTTATAGGAAACCTATGAGTGATGTCTCACAGTGATTTTGAAGCTCTGCGTCGTGGCTCTAGCTGTCACCATCTTGGCAGCGCCTGAGCGTGCTTGACTCCCCTGTAGTCCAAAAATGAGCAAAGAAGTGGAGCGTTAGTGGAGCTGAATCAAGCTCTGCAACGCCTTTGGGCCACTCTACTGTACTGTGTTGGTACCCACCTGTCATTCAAAGTAGTCATGCACCTAATTATGTAAAGCTTTAAGTATTAACACACTCTAAACAAGTGAGTTATAATAATTCAAGTGAGTTATAATAATTCACTTTCTGTACAGTTGTCATGAATGGGGAAATATGCTATAAATACCTAAACAGTTTTTTGTACTAGGCTGTAAACATGTTTCTTTCTGCTATAAAGCTGGACATTTTAACATGGAGGTCTTTGGCGATTGACTCACTTTTGGAGCCAGCCTCAAGTGGCCTTTAGAGGAACTGCATTTTCTGTCAATTGCCACTTGGAAAATAATATGTAATATTTACATCTAATGCAACATTACTTTGTTAAAAAAAAAGCTAATAGCTACCTCGCATGTCAAGAGGACCACCAACTAGCAGAACAGTTACTTGTTGATTTTACACGTATCCTCCATGGCTTAGGAACACATCGGTGATGGATAATATAAATCTCATTAAAAAAACAAAAATAGAATGTAGTTGCTTTGTTTCTGCAACTTGTTTCCTATTAAAAAAAAGCAGAACTTGTGTGTTGACTGATGTGATAACCAGTTAAAACGTGTGAAGTTGGAGTTGATTGGATGTGGCTTATTGGAGTGCAAATCATTGGTGGATTTGTTTATTTTTTGTTCCTGCCAAGGCATAGTTTTAGTGTTTTTGAGCCCAGCTTTGCATCTCACAATTCCGGTCATTGATAAAACCCCTAAAAACTCTTCTTTATGTGTCCAAAATGCAGAATTGTACACCACTGCCTACTCTACAACTTCAGTCTCAGCCGCTGTCTCCACCTACTCTCCGCTATTTGCTGCAGCTCTGTGCTACACAGTTTCAAATTGTATTTTGTGTTGTACATGCTTGAACTGGAAAACAATTCTGAATAAGAATAATGATATGGAAAGTCCCACCCTGCAACCTGACAGCATTGGTTCTTTATGTTTGTTATGTATGAAACCGTAGCAACCTGTATCCGTGTTTTTGAGACTCTCATCAGTACACTGCTGTGTCAAAATGGAAATGTTCAGCTATGGTGTTGACTGCTTGATTCCCTCATGACGTGTCTTCCAGCATATAAAAGTCACCCATATGGGACTTAATTTTCACCACAGGGGGTTGTTAAACTTTCAAGTCAGATTAATCACCTCTCTAACCATGGTTTAAAGCTTGTTCTTAAATTTCCTACCATTTGTAAAGTGTTAGTTGGTCCACATCAAACAGAAATAGATAGGTCGTAATTAGCTTGATTCCAGCTGCCTTTATCCCTCTTTGTTAATAAGCTAATGGCCCAGTGGTGACCTTGTGGTGTCTAACAAAGCATTAGGGTTGGGCAGATTGATCTGCAGACTCACGATGTAACTGTCTTTTTTTTTAGTTTGATACTCGTGATGAAGACTCTTCTTAGCACTGTAGTATTTGCATCTCTGCTGCTGAATTCACAATAGCAGACGTTTTTTATTTACCATCATAAACTGCCTTGTGTTTAAACATGCATGTGGTTATGCTTGGCAATGTTCGGCCAATAAGTTGGTGGTAATAAAAATATAATCAGAAGTAGCCAATTAATAATGCATCCCCTTCGCACGTCCTGACATATTTCTCACACTTACATTACACTACATTAGCTGCCCTGGTGTTACTTGGTGGTGGATTAAGACCAAATTTTGTGGAATTCCTCGCCACTAGAAGCCATCCCTTTGTTCCCTGTGACCTGACCTGCTGAACCCAACAAATCAAACAGTTCCTCCTCCTCCAGCACTGAGAGGGAGGCAGGACCAAGGTCAAACATTGCTGACATTTTTCCTCCATACCAATTTGATTTGGTCTGAGCTTAGTCTCTGCATGCAGCTCCTTTCATACAACAAAAGCGATACACATTGGCACACCGAACAGCCTGATCAGGAAAACTGTGGCAAAGATATGTGTCATTAATACTTACATTAAGTAAATGTTCTCTTAATAATTCAGTTCATTAACGTCTATAGAAAGTGGTATCCAGCCATGCAGCTAATTAAGGTTTTGAGATTTCTCCCAAGACAATAGCTGGAAAGGAATTTCCTTTGTCCTGCACAAGACACCGAAAAATTAAATTATAAAAAGGCCAATTTGAAAGTTTCTTTCCAGAAATAATGTCCTGTTTACTTTGGATAAGCCACAGACCTCACCATGAGCAGCTTTGACTAGAATTATGAAATCATTCCATCTTCAGCCCACAACATACAAGCCTCCCTTGCAGTAGTGCAGAACTTAGCCATATTAATTCCATCCAGGTTTTTTATTTCACAATTTGTTGTTGCATTAATGAAATCACTCACTTCAGAAGACAGACAGAGCATAGTACTCATTTTACATTTCTGCAAAAACTAGCATTTCTCTGAAGTGCTGTTCATTTCAAAAGCCTGTCTGTTTAAACGTCATATTTAAATATATAATGGTGAAGCCCATGTCTCAATATTTAGTCAAAGCAACAGGTAAAGTATATTGTGTGCAGCAGATATACAGTACAGATGAGTATCACTCTTCACAAATGGATGTATAATATGTTTACGGACAACAACATTGTACTAGATAGGGTAAGGTCAGTATTGCCACAAAACAATCTTACGTTTCTTGCAAACAAAGAAATACAGTCTGAAATATTTGTATTTCCCCCAGTGACACCGAGACCTGTTGTATTGTTGCTTTAATTAAAGAGTTAATGAGAGCTAGTTTATCAAAGTATTTATCCTCAATGTAATCGAATTAAATTGTTAAAGAAATATGTTCTGTCACTATAAAGCCAGTGATCATACTTTATATTCCAAAATGCTGCCAACCCTCATGTATTTTTGAGCAAACTGATAGTGAACATTGACTCCTAGAGCCTCCATTCATTGATCTTCTGCCCAAGCGGTGCACTGTACATTAGAGAAGCTAAATTGCTCCTCGCTGCTTGCTGTTGATAAATTTAACTATAAAGGTTTTTAAGTATCTGTGTTACCTTGTAGTCTGTGATTTGTATGATTCCCCACACTGCTGAAGGGTACACTGAGAGCCTGCAGCACAGTATCTACATATTGTAATCGTATGCAAAAATATTTTCTGTAGGATGACATTTAATATGAATATGTGCATGTTTTTGCACATATTGCTCACTGTGCATGCTGCAATCTCACATATTACTCTTTCTCATACTTCTCTTTGGGCATATAGTACGAATTGCATTGTTCGAATGTCTGTATTATGTCACCTATTTGTCTTTTACACATGAAAAATGTTTTACTTCATATCCGTCTTTTATATCGTCCATCTCATCTCATCCCACCTGACCTTTCAAGTCAGATTAAGCATCACCTGGCTGCTGATATCCCGGCTCTAGCTCTCTGATTGGATTGCTGTGTCATATCCAGTTAGCTCCCACATCAGCGTACATATCCAATTTCATGTACCTCAAAGAGTATTTGCCTTGTGTAAGACTACACCATTTCAAATCTGATCGTGCTCTGTGTTTGCTCCGCAGCAGACATATGTGTCCCCCTCCAACCATCAGATGGCTCCACCAAGCCCCAACAGCAACAACAACAGCAACACCACCACCACCACCATCAGCAATGGCAGCAGCAGCAGCGGCAGTGGGGGAGAGCAGCTGAGCAAAACCAACCTTTACATCCGTGGCCTCCATCCAGGAACCACAGACCAGGATCTGGTCAAACTCTGTCAGCCGTAAGTCACCCAAAAAACCAATTGCTTCAACGTCTGCTCGCGCACCCAATAAATCTCAATCCGCTGCCAGCATGAGCCCAGTTAGAGGAGCAGAGAAGATTACGACAGAACAGTGTGATGTGTGACGACTTGCTGGCCGAAATTCGGAGCGGTTTGCATGGATACATGGGCAAATACAGTTGTGCATACATACGCTTAAGCACACCTTATTAGGTATTTCTGTAACATAGAGGATGGCCAGATTTTCATTTGCAAGTTTTAAAACTCATCATTTAATGGCCATATGGAAAGAACAGCAATAACTGGGCCTGCAAACTGAGAGCTTTCAGTTTGGCACAGCTAAGCACAGACTTTCCAAGAACAAGGTACAGAATGTTTAGTCTCCCTCTCTCATGCTAATTCCTCGTCTGTGTCTCTTCTTGCTTAAACTTTGAACTTACATGACTTATTGTTCCTCTGTCTTTTTCATAATACAGCGCGATGACAATGAGGCTCCATCGAAATTTAAAGTCATGTATAAATACCACACAGTCGCCCATCAGTGTGAGTGTGTGTCTTTGAAAACTCTGCTGTGGGTAGCATGTAGCCAGACATCAAACACCCGCATCATCCAATCCATCTGATATGTTTGTTAGGCCCTTTCAGTGGAACACATCAAAACACGTAGGGCTGAGATGAATGATCTGCTTTTACTTAATTGAATTCTGGAGCCTGGTGATGAGAACCAGAAGAGCAGGGGAGAGGAGTGAGAGAAAAGGAGGGAAAAAGGGGGCTTGAGAGATTGAATAAGGGAGAGAGAGAGAGAGAGGGAGGGTGAGGCCTGCTATTTTACAGCTGTCTGGAAGATATGGCTCACATGAGGCTGCCCAACCCTACAGGAAACGGCGAGCCCAGGGGAAAGGGAAAGACAAACAAGGGCAATGGCATGGGGGAGTGGGGGGAGGATGGAGAGAATCGGAGGGGGAGGAGTGAATGGAGTTCAGGGTTTGTGTGTCAGGTGGTGTTCTGTGGGGGTAGTTCTCATATTTCTGCTTTTACAGAGAAGATAAAATCCCGGCATGAAATTTGCCTTTTAGCGGAGCACATTAAGGCCAATGTAATTTTCAGTTCAACTGGACTGAAAGAGGATATCGTGTCCAATAATAGCTAATAGGAAATAAGCTCGCAGATGAAGATGCAAAGTCGCAGGAAGACAACTATGACTTTACTTAAACTCAAGTTTAAACAGTAAAAGTGTCCATACTATCAGAACATGGCACTCCCAAAGCTCCCCTCCCCCACACTGAGAGTTGCTGTATGCAAGCTCTGAGATGTACTGTGTACGGAGTGAGGGATGAGAGGAGGGGATGGGGGGTTGGTTCTCCATCTCCGGCCCCTGCAGTCGTCTCCCTGGGTGCCTTGCTGCCGCTTCGGTTCTTGCCCTGGTCTGTCTCTGGTGGTTGGCCATGGATGGACATTGGGCTGGACTTTCTCACACATGGCTGAGTCCCTAGCCCCTCTTTTCACTCTGCATCATGAAGACCGAGACCTCTGAGCACAACTCAGTGACTCCACTGCAAGTGTGCAGCAAAGCAGAGCTCACAACTTAAATACCAGTTATCACGTGAAGTGGTAGGCTGCTTGTAATTGCTGTCTGTCCACAGCGATAGTGCTTGCAAATATAGGAAGATAATGTTGGCATATGCACTGAGACCAGTTGGTGGCATCTTATGGCTTAGAATCGGAAACACAGCATGAAATAATAATGTTATATAGGAGGTCAAATGCATTATACAACAGACCTCCAGTTAACCAACACTGTACTATATGGAGGTTGTTGAAAATTTGGGTAGAATAAATTATTGTGTCTCTGTTAGTTTCAGCCATGGTTGAAAAATAGAATTTTTAACACAACCTAACATGCTTTTGAGTAGGATAAAAAGACAAACTAGACTTAAGACTGAAGCTGAAAAAGATATCAGATGCTGTAAGCAGCCTTTGATTAAAAATCCATTTAAAAATTGGTTCTTAAAGCCCTCAGTAGACTGACATAATTAAACAGCAAGACTGAGTACACTCCATAATGTGAACTTAAGTGAATAATAGTATTTTAGTATTAATTATTTAGGCCTTCTTGCATCACTCTGTTTGGAGATAAGTGTATAGTCAATACTTCAGCATTTCTATGTATATTTCCTGTATAGAGTGTATACAGGAAACATACTACTGTATATAGTAGTACAATGTACTGTTGAAGAGTCGAAACCAATAGAATTCTTGGATATTGCAGTAAAATTAACAGTGAAATATTGTCACAGGTAACCTTAAGCTGATTTTTTAAATAATTAGATATCATTTACAGGCTTTATCTAAAGGGAAAGTCAAGCCATTGATAAGAAATATGTTTAAAATTGGTTCTTAAATCCCTCAGTAGACAGACATAATTAATTTGGTCTTCTTGCGTCACTCGTTTTATAGATTAGTGCGTAGTCACAACTTTAGCATTTACATGTATATTTCCTGTATATACTACATACAAGAAATATGTACGACTGTATACAGTAGTACAGTGTACTGTTGTAGTGTCCAAATCAAAAAGATTCTTGGATATTTCAGTAAAATTAGTTGTAAAACCCTTAAGCTGCTTTTTTTTTAAAGAAATAAGAATAATTTACAGACATTATCTGAAGGTAAAGTCAGCTTAAAATAAACCATTTCAACTCCAACTGGGAGCACAATATTAGCAGCTCATTCCTCAACCCTTATTAGCAAACTGTATTTTGAAAGTGACTTCTCCAGCCCACATAAAATGAGGCAGTGATGCAGTGTCACTGGATGTAAACTGGATCTCACTGCGGAGGGCACTAAGACCCAGTGGAGTGCAGAAGGCTGCCTAGAGAGAAGCTGGTTAGTAGAATGAGAGTGTGGCTGCGAGCCAGCATTGGACAGGACAGCCAAGGAGAGGCATATCAGATTACACTGCATGCACATGCCTGGGGAGATGGGAACTGATAGATACTGCTGCACAGAAGCATTTGCCCAAGTCATGCATTATCCCATGCATCTGCAGTATCTGCAGCTGGGTAGATAATGCAGGATTTTTCATACTGATTGTGAAGCAACCTGAAAACGCAGCGGAGACATACATATTTACCAAATTGTCACATCATGTTTCCCCTTGAGGTATGATCCCTATTGACATTTGTGTGTGCGCTGGAATGAAAAAGATATGGGAAATCTATAGTTCTCTCTAGCATGTAGAAAACAAAGGACATTACTCTAATTTCATTTAATATACCCCCCCTCCCCTCCTCCCCCTTTTAAAGATTTCCCTATACGTATAATTTATTATCAGATGGCATAATTGTATTCAGTGTCACTGCGCCGAATGTGTCAGGTGAATTATAATTCAGTCATCATGCACCACATGTGTATTAAGTTTAGAGGGAAACTGCACTGCCTCATCTAACACTGAATGTAAACTAGTCATTATTTTCAATGTACAGTACAAGGACAGTCTTCAAGTGTAAACCTCACTTTTTTTTTTTGCAGGTATGGGAAAATTGTGTCCACCAAGGCAATCCTGGACAAGACTACCAACAAATGCAAAGGTGAGGCGTGAAGCCAGAAGTAACTGTTGAGCAGGCTGGGATTGAACGATCAGGTTATACACAGGAAAACGTCAATATGTGATGTTTATGTTGAATTTTAAACAGGAGCTTAAATGGGAAAAATGCTTGTTGTATGAGAGTCAACATTACACACAGGCTATTTTTACGGTTCAGGTTGGTAACTCTAAAATTCCCAGGGTTACTGGAAGGCTTGTATAGGAATAAGGAGGTTCTGCAGCCTGGGAGATGTAACATTCACGTTTTGTTTAAATGTAAGAACATATTAGAGCATCATGATCCATCTACGTATGTTTGAATTACGTGCCTTGTTGAAGAATGTTTTACCGTTTTGTTAAGGTTATTCGTATTCAGTTCATTTCAATTCGATTTAATTTACGTATTGCCTATTCATAACATAAAAGACATCTCAAGGCCCTTCACATACTACGGTGAAGACCTTTCAAAAGTATACAGAGAAACCCATCAAATCCAAAGTTTCCCTTGGATTTCCTTTGAGCAAGCATATGCACTTTATTGCTTTCAGGTACCATGGCTCCTTTATGGTTGCATTATATATTTTGTTTGTTGTCCAAACAATGCAGCCATGATCCTGAATCAATGCATTTGAAAATGTGACATTATTAGTATTTTTTAATGATTACATTTTTAAATACGAAATGGGGAAAAATTAATTAGTCATGGCTAAAGATGCATTACATACTTATACATTATATTTTGTTGTTCAGGAAGCCATCGCTCAGTACATAAAGTATTCACTGACATCTTATCTTGTCACTTGATGTTTTCACTGCGTATCAGCAACAAAGAGATAGAACAGAAATAACATCACAAGTTTGGCGCTAGTTTCACAACTCTGCTGTGGTCTGATTGCACTTGTAAGCTATTTGGTTTCAGTTGCCTAGTGCATACCATGTGTTAAGCTTCACGCCGCACCTACTTAAGTACAGGTGCGTATTGTTTGACATAATATAAGCAGTGCTGTTTGACTTCACATCTGTCCTCCACGGGGAAGCACAGCCCAAACCCAGAAGTCTGTCTCGTCAGATCCTAACACTGCTACTATAAGTGCTTCATGAGTTCAAATTTCGCGCCTGTCCTGCAGTATGCATGTCTCATTGTCATAGCTTGTATGTCTCAGTGTATGCTTTGCTCCCTGCAGGCTATGGCTTTGTTGACTTTGATAGTCCAGCCTCAGCTCAGAAGGCAGTGACAGCACTGAAGGCTGGTGGAGTTCAGGCTCAGATGGCCAAGGTAAGAACCAAACCTGAGATATTTGGTGGGTTTATTTGTAACAACTCATGGATTTCGACAGTGTCGCAGCAAAAAAGTTGAATAATGACTATTAATTCATGTCAAATTAAATGTTGAGTCATTAACCTTGCAGCAGAGAGGTTGTATCTGCTCCATACTTCCTCTTATCTTACCTTATCCCCATGTTTTTTCAGTCTGTTGTCATATGAACCAGGGTTTATGAATATAAGCCAATTAAGCCCTCAGTTTGTAGGCACATTTGTGCATGTGTGTTTGCTGTGTGGCGCACTGTATGGGTGTAAATCAGTGTCTTTATGGGTAGTAATGCACAAACAAGAGTCCAAAGATGCACACAGGTACATGTGTGTTCAGAGTGGTGACGGTGTTTGGGGAGCATGTCCCAGGGTCTGCTCCCTGAGCTCCCCGCACAAAGGACCTGTCTGTTCTCCCTAGTGGCATCTGACTCAGTGTCTGAGCAGCTCCCCAGTCAGCAGGGCACCGTGCCCAGCCACCCGCCCTGTCAACGCACAACCAGCACACACACACACACACACACAGCACACTTGACACTCGCACATGCACTTCAGCAGCCTCGCCTCAACCGGATTATGACACACACACACACTCCACCGACACGCACACCACCAACACCCTGGGAAAGCTGATCTCTCGTTAAGCTGGATCACTGACATTCATACGGCTTCTTGCTCGCGAAATAACTCGATTTCATTCACCCCTTCAATCCGGGGTTGCAACAAGGCTTGCGTCAGATTCCTCTCTGACTCATTCTGACTCACTCGCAGCCGAAATCCACAGCAGGTCTTCTCCGCTCACTCCTCGTGGATTCGAGGCTTCTTTGCTAGCTTGTGTGAGGGAGGAAGAGGTGAAGGAGAAATCACCTTCATCGCAGGTCACAGCGATTACACATGCATTATTCATGGATGGAAATTAACTCGCACTGCATTTACAGGTTTTTAATCACATCTGCACTCCGACACAATGAATATGCATAATGGTTAGAGGGGGCTACAGATTGGTTATCTTACAGGATACTGTTGTTCAAAATGAATTTGTCTGGGTGCAAAGAAGAGAAATAGAAATAGTTATAAAGCATAAAATGAAACCATGGCATCTTATAAGTCTCTTTTAGTATGTTTTCTAATCATTTCACATTCAGATTTGGGGAAGCTGCATAATTTTTCTGTTTTCTAAAAGCCGACAGAGCGAGCCTCTGTGTCTGCATTCAAGGTCAGGATTACCGCATGAATATAACGGCTGAATACAAGTGACATATTATTACTATGATCTAGGAAACGGGATGATAATATTTGCCCGGTGGGGGGTGAGGGGGATAGCACAATGCTTTAGATGTTCTTCAGATAGTTTCCCAAAGGCCTTTGTCCAAAATGTCAATGCTGCGCTCTCGCTCTCCATCAAGAGAGAGCACATAATCGTTTTAGATCATCCAGGGATGGAGAGCCATATGAAATGTAATTATGCTTTGATATCACATTACCCGAATCATGCACCTTCATCCTCTTAAGAGGCTGGTCGCACAAAGGCCTATTTTTTTTTACCCTTTTGGTAATAACGCATGAGTGACGGGAGATGAGAGAAGAATTTAAAGGAGAAAAAAGGCGATTCCGATGAATAAAAGTAGAAGAGACAGACATGGAGACTCAGATGTCTGAGGATGGAGGGTGCTGAGTGTTGTACAGATTAGATTTGTGGTTTGAGAAATAAAAAATTGACTTGAAATGACAGTTCCAGCTAGCTGTGTGTTTTCTCTTTAGAACTTATCCATCAGTTTCTCACACAAGGTCAAAATTAAATGCACCTTCAGCTTTTTGTAACTATTTAATGCCCTCAACCTGCCATCTTTCTGAATAACAGACATCTCACAAGCTTCCTGTTAAATCTACATCAATACAATTGTACTGTTGCCAGCAGATTTAGATAGCTGTTGATTTCTAGGATCGTGTCACAATGGTCATTCAGCTCTGTCTGCAACATGTCGTCGTTCATTAACACTCCCCCCTGGCTTCTCTCCGGTCAGCAACAGGAGCAGGACCCCACCAACTTATACATCTCCAACCTGCCGCTGTCCATGGACGAGCAGGAGCTGGAGAACATGCTGAAGCCCTTCAGTCAGGCCATTTCCACACGCATCCTCCGTGACGCCAATGGAACCAGCCGAGGAGTGGGCTTTGCCAGGTATTAGTTTTTTTATATTTGGCAGGGCGGCTAGTTAAGGTTGAGCAGTGACAATGCAGGCTCATATGTTTTGAGGAAAATGTCTAGTTATGCACCAAAAACTTCATATTCAATTTCAAACATCAGCACTGAAGTTACAGATCAGCTGTGTCGAGTATTTATCATGGTGAGTGAGCCCTCTGGTGGCGGTAACAGGTAGAACATCTCCAACTAGAAATATTAACTCAAAGCAGCAATAACTTGTTTAATAAGCACTGATCATTACTTTTTACTGTAGGATGGAGTCGACAGAGAAATGTGAGGCCATCATCCAGCACTTCAATGGAAAATATATCAAGACTCCACCTGGAGTTCCTGGTGAGTTTTCAGTTTTATCTTTGAGCTGAGGTCCAAAGAAACTGTCTAATCCAAAGAGTTTTATGAAACTGAATATTATCTTTCATGATATTTTCTTCTATTGAATGTCCCTGGTGCAGTGCCATCAGAACCTTTGCTGTGTAAATTTGCTGATGGAGGCCAGAAGAAGCGTCAGAGCCAAGGAAAATATCTGCAGAATGGTCGGCCCTGGACGAGAGATGGGGAGACTGTGAGTGTATTATTTTTTTAAACTCTTTTTTTTTTTTTTTTTTTTTACCTCTGCTAAGATTGTTTTCATCCTCATAATGACACACTCCTTTGTCTTTTTCCTCCAGGGAGGAATGACCCTCACTTATGACCCCACCACAGCCTTACAGAACGGGTCAGTACTACTACTGTCTTATACAGCCAGGGAGGAGTGGGGTTATGTTGTGGTTATTAATACTTCTGTCTCTCTTTCTGCAGGTTCTACTCCTCTCCTTATAGCATTGCTCCCAATCGGATGATCGGGCCAACCTCCCTCTCTCCATATATGCATTCACCTGTGTCCACCTATCAGGTATGGGGCAGTTTCACACTGAAAATTGTGAAACTTTAAAAAGCTGAATTCACCATGTTTGCTTCTCTATTTTGATCTGTGTATGTTTTCACTACTTGACATGTCTTCCCACAGGTACATAACCCATCCTGGATACATCACCAGTCATACATAATGCCGCCCACAGTGAGTGTCTTGAATCTTAAAGCTGCTGCTGGTCTTTATTCCCATTCTCAGTCGAAAACCTCTTAATATTCTGCTGCCTTCACACTCTGTCAGACCGCCGTCAATGTTCTCCCTGACTCTTGTTTCTTACCAGCAGTGTCTTTGTTCTGATGCTAAAAACCATTGAATGTTTTTGCACAGGGAGCAGTCATGACACCCGGAATGGACCACAGCATGTCCATCCAGCCGACCTCCATGATCGGGCCCCTGACGCAGCAGCTCAGCCACCTTTCTATGGGCAGCAGTGGCACAGTGAGTAGAATATAGATTATTTAGTATTGAGCCGTCATTGATATTTAACTGGTAAAGCTGAGCTAAGCAACCTGTTGCTCCTAATGATGGCTGATGTCAGTGAAATGCACAAAGCACGCTCCTGTCCTACCAAAGTGACCAGTCTGGGATAGATTACACCAAAGGAATGAGAGAAGAAATGATCACAACTTTTGATCCTCTCCATCCTGACATGCAAAATCCTCAGAGTGGAGCTAATAGAGTTTGATTTGGGCAAATTATGTAAATCAGAAGGGAAAAATTATGAGGGATCTTCTTTTTGGGTTGCAGCTCTCCTTTATAATAATAATTTTACCTTTATTAATCCCCTTGGGGAAATTACATCACTGCATTTGACCCATCCTAATACATGTACTAGGAGCGGTGGGCTGCCACGGTGCAGTGTCCAGGGAGCAGTTAGGGCAGGGTTGCCCAATCCTGGTCCTCGAGGGCCACTATCCTGCATGTTTTAGATGTTTCCCTCTTCCGACAGCTCATCATCAAGCTCTGCAGAAGCCTGATAACGATCCTGATCATTTGAATCAGGTGTGTTGGAAGAGGGAAACATCTAAAACATGCAGGATAGTGGCCCTCGAGGACCAGGATTGGGCACCCCTGGTATAATGTAATCATAAATGGTGACTTTGGGCGTTATTGCATCTGTTTTTGGTAGCCCCTGTCTCTTCAGAGTAACTTCAGGCTGGCCAGTGTCTTAATGAAACGGCTCTGATGCAGTCACTGAGAGATCACTGGCTGTCAGGAGACAGAGGAGATTCAATACCTTGGCACAGATGGGAAGTGATAGAGGAGAAGTGAAGATAAAGATGCCAACAAGTGTTTACACACTGACACACACATACACACAAATGAAAAATGTGAATGTATACAGTAATACGTGTATTACAGTATTACAGGGAGATGGTCATGTCAGAAGAAACTGGCTGTGTTCAGTCTCACCTTCTGCTGGCAGACGTATACTGAGGGTCAATATTTAAGACTTTGTCTAATATCACCCTGCTTAAATGGTTGACGTGGTATACAATAAGTAGTACTGTTGGCTGATGCCTGATGGTAATCATAATCATAGTTGTGTATATTTATGAGCCCTTTGTTGCAGATGTGTGGTAGTCACTCTCGTACAGTTCAACAATCCCTCTGTGTATGAATTATTCACACTCAACTGGCCCATAGTTCATCATCCATATTTAATGGTTGGGATTGCGTACTCCTAACTGCATGCTTTCTGTTGACTAATGGAGCTGTTGAGAGCAAATTAAGTCACAAGACACTGATAAACATGTGCTTGATGACTGATGAAGCCATGTGTAATCCTTGACCAGGCTTACTGGATATTCATTTGACTCTTGGTTTAAATGTAGAAAAAGTGCTTGAATCATGGAATTAATTACCTCGACTTTGGCAAGCAGCTGTGGAAAAAGACCACTGACAAGCATTTCTACTAACTAAAGTTTTGCCCTATGTGATTATTGTAAACATTTACACTAAGTATCAAAATCTTCGTGGGGCTGAGGGTTAATTTAAGCCTGTCTAATCAAATGTAACAGACCACTTGCACTCTTCTCTAGAGACTTAAATATGTCAACGTGACAGTTTTCTCCCATAAGTATGTGAATATTAATGCAGTGTTTTGTTTTTGTCTTGCAGGTTTACTTGAGGATATTCACATAACAGTTTGAGAAAAAACACTGCCAAGAGAGACGTGTGGTTTTCTTTGATTAGCACTGCACAAGTGGATTATGAGGAAAATGTAGGAAATGGTGAGAGGGAAAGTGAGGACAGAAACTATTCTCCAACAGCTGTGATCTCAGCCTCCTGTGCTTCTGTAAAATAGCAAAGAAAAAGAGGGAAGACAACAAGTGCGAGAGAGTCACCTGTTTGTCCAAGGACCGCCTTCACCTGCAGCACTGGAAGAACGGCCTGACGGACTAGAAGGGGGGCGTGGGTGACCACAGAAAGAGAGAGAGACGGGGACTGACGGAGGAGTAAGGGTTTGGAGGAGGAGGAGGAGGTCTCGGAGGGTTGGGAAAGGCCATTCCCAATGGCTACTGACCCAGGAGATCCCACAGGCACCGAAGACTCCTCGGAGAAACCTGATGGACAGAAGGAGGAGGACACGGAGCGGGAGGGCCGGGTTGAGCAACAGAGGGAGAGAACACACGGCACCTCCTTGGACTTCCCCTCCTCCCAGACTCAGGAAGGGAGAGCGACGGGAGGAGAGGATGGAGGAATCGGGGGAGGAGGAGGAGAAGCCTCTCAGGAGTGTGAGGAGACCACAGTCAGGCCAATTTCAATCTCCACACCCTCCTTACCCGTCGATACAGGTCAGAAACGACTGAGAAGGGAGAAACGCTTCTTCAGGAAAAGCGTGGAGATTTGTGAGGAGGACGATGAGGTTGAGGTGCCCCCTGAAGCGCCCCACAGTGCTCCCCACCTGGAGCTGCGCTCATCGGACTCGGTCTTCACTAGCAGTGCCCAGCAGCAAGGGGGGGCTTCATCCTGTGCAGCCTTGGGACATGACCCATCTTGCCCCAGCTCAGGCCATGAGCCTGGAAAAGATGCTCCTTCATCTGCACCTCCTCAACGGGGGAAGGAGAGAGACCGTGAACAGGAGGAGGAGGCAGAGATGAAGGCTGTAGCCACATCTCCTGGAGGCAGGTTTCTGAAGTTTGACATTGAACTGGGCAGGGGAGCCTTCAAGACTGTGTACAAAGGCCTGGACACAGAGACGTGGGTGGAGGTGGCTTGGTGTGAACTTCAGGTAAGACAAATTGTTTTCTTGATGGTGCCAAGCCTTTAACCATAATTGCACAGTCTGAATTAGCTGACACAATTTCCTGCAAGATGAAGGAAACACAAAATAATCAATGCACTTAAAGAATGTGTCGACATCCCTGTAAGGTAAATGGAAGAACTTTACATCAACAAACAATATTTCCAATTTGTGTGCTCAGGAGAGCTTTAAGCCCAGCATTGCTCTTTTACGGTAAATATCAATCTGGAAATCTCAGCACGTTGTCTGCTTGCTATTCATACTGTCACGGCAGTTCAGTGGAGACCGAGGTGAAAAGGAGGAGCATCACTTGTAGTTGAGTGACAGCACAAAGTAAAAGAGGATGCTTTTCCTTTTCTAGGACTGTTATGAATAATAGAATCAAAGGCTGTCAGTGCGTCTTCTTGTTGTGTTAGGTATCCTATTAGAATCAGTATTTTCTGCATTTTCCTGAATTATATGAAGCATTGTATTGCTTTTAATGTTTGTATTAATGGCACCGTGTTGTGGCTGCAGTGTTTAAAAATCTCTGCACAGGTATTGACAGTAAGCATTTTCAAGGGTCTAGAAAATGTATGTTCTCTTACGTTATGAAAACTAAAAAAGCTAATTTTGTCATTAATCAAGCGGGCAGCATGTGTCACGAATTGAGAACAAAAGTTAATGTTATGAAAGTATTATGTTGCTCAGTAAGCTAGTTTTTACGGTGGCCCAGAAGGGTCAACGCAACTGCAAAAGCCACAACACAACAGCAAAAGCCACAACACACAACCGCAAAAGTAACAACACAACAGCAAATGCCACAACACAACCGCAAACACCAAAACACAACCGCAAACGCCACAACACAACCGCAGAAGCCACAACACAACAGCAAAAGTAACAACACAACAGCAAACGCCACAACACAACCGCAAACACCAAAACACAACCGGAAAAGCCACAACGCAACAGCAAACGCCACAACGCAAATGCAAATGCCACAACGGAAGTGTGCAGCGGTCAGAGGAACAGGCTTTGTTTCT
>OMNN01000041.1:0-15901 GCA_900302755.1 Chromis chromis | reverse complement strand
GTTGCCCAATCCTGGTCCTCGAGGGCCACTATCCTGCATGTTTTAGATGTTTCCCTCTTCCGACAGCTCATCATCAAGCTCTGCAGAAGCCTGATAACGATCCTGATCATTTGAATCACGTGTGTTGGAAGAGGAAACATCTAAAACATGCAGGATAGTGGCCCTCAAGGACCAGGATTGGGCACCCCTGAGTTAGGGGTTAAGGGCCTTGCTCAGTGGCCCAACAGTGGCCGCAGTCGGGGATCGATCCTCTGACCTTCTGACCAGAAGCCAGTTGCTTAACCTGTTGCGCCACCACTGCCCCCCAAAAATTACAAATTCTTTGTAAGCACCGATCATTCTTTGATAATTTTTGCTGATAAAGACAGTGTATTCGACAGTCTTATTGCCACTGTAGCTGCCATGTCTTATTAACTCATCATTTCTCCTCCAGTATATGCCTGCAAACACATCTATGCAGGGGACCTACATGCCCCAGTACACCCAAGTGCCTGCCACCAACATCTCAGTTGAGGTAAAGACCTCCGTTTTCACCCTTTTGAACAGTTTTAAATGTAAAGTGTTGTGTCAAATAATCACTCTTCGTGCTTCTCGTCTCTCAGGAAAGTGCCGTCCAACAACCTGTTGCCATAGAGACACCCACAGAACACACAACCTACTCCTACCAGCATAACAAGTGAAGAGGTGGGTTTTGATCGTTGCTCGTGTCTGGCTTTTTTTTTCTTTGCGCCTCTGCATGTGCATACATCTTAGTCCAAAACTTTTTTTTTCTTCTTGCTATGATGTGACTGCAGAAAGAGACGGCGCTGTAGCTCTTGTTTCTAATTGGCTGCTCTTGTCGCCCCGTGTCAGATCTTCCTCTGGAGCCGGAGTGATTCTCAAAGGGCCCGAGTGCTGAAAAACTCAGCACAGTGACTCTGCACGTAAGGCGCCAGGAACTGTTTCACAGAAAGGACACACACAAAAAGAAAAAAAAGATATTTTCTATAAACTCATATTTTAAAAAAGAACTCTTTTACTCCAAACAAGCAGAGCTGGAGGGGAGCAGGCAGTGGGAAAATGGAGGAACAGAACAAGGAGCGTCTATTTTGATAACAGTCAAGAAAAAAACAACAGTCACACACTACACATTTAAAAAGGTTTTCATATTCTTTTCTAATACTACTCCGGGGAGCTAGAATGAAACCAGGAAAAGAACATTTCAACACCATGTTTTATTTTGAGTCATGTTTTGTTTTGACCTTTTTTTGTAAGATATGCTGATTTTACTTCTCTCTTTTTGTTTTGTTTTGTTTGTCTGATACTTTCAGGCTTTGAACCTGCCTTTTTGTACATAATTCTTTGTTTAGGTGTGTATCTACCTTCACATGTACTACTTTGATTGATTGGTGCAAATATTTGAGTACAGAAAAAAAACTGAAGTCCTTCAAAAAGCTGATGACTCATATTGTAAACCGATATGGTGCTGCCTTGGATTAGCTTCTCTTGAAAGGGGCAGCAAGTTTATCGGGTATGAAATCTTACCTGTAGTGGTCTCATTTCTTTTTTTTTGGCACTTGACTCTCAAATAAATAATTTATAGTTCCAACAATCTCGACAAAGCTTCAGACAATCAGGAGATTACTCTACAAGGAAAATTTTCAATGATGGTCATTAGTGGCAGATCTCACAGAGCAGATTTCTTTAAAAGAGATAAATGAATTTAAAGCATTCCAGATATTACTTATCAGAAAGTTTGAAATATCGGTTCACTCTGAGCTGCTCTGAAATCCAAAGTTGCTTAACAGGGATCACATCTCACACACAGCTGCCTGTAAATAAGAGATTTAAATTTATTCAGGCTTTCTCTTGATTTCCTTTTTTCTTATCTGTGAAGTAAAGCTTCAGTTATTTTAATAACTACATTATACCAAATGGTCTGGACATAGCAACCTATGCGTTGCTGTGTTATCTGATGTTTCTTGTATCCCTTTTATAAAAGGGGAAGCTGACTCTCCACCGAATCCCAAAAAAAATGTATTTTCTGAAGCAAAAAAAAAATTGTTGTTATTTAAGTATGAAGTTCTTAAATATGGAGATCAACTGGTGAAGCGCGGCTCTGCCCTGTTATATCTTCAGAAAACACTATTTAGGTGGATTATTGTGGCCGGTATAGAGAAGCTTTAATACTGGCCATTGCTGTGTGTTTGCATCTACTTCTGCATTTCTGATTTTCACCTTCATGTTTTTTTTGTTGTTACGTTTGTTATTTAAAGGTTTCTTTTTTTTAAATTCTGTTTTAATACTTTTAAGATTGATCCTATTTTTCAAAGAAGCTTTGATTTTATTTTTGATAGCGTGTTGTGTGCTTCAAATAGTGAGAAATAGACGTTTTCGAAGTTTTTTTTTTTTTGTTGAAATAGTTATTTGTATGTTTGCATACTTTTTTTTCTTGTTCTGGTTTCAGTGTTGATGTCAAAGAGGCTTTAATATTTTTTTCAGTTCCGTCTGTGTCACAATTGTTGGCACGTTATAAACATGACCTCCTGATCATGGATGAAATTTGTATGCTAGGTTCAGATGCATTGTTACAGAGCTGTACCCAAAGCAGTTGGGATCAGAGAAATTTATGTTTTAAAAAAACAAACCTTGACTTACCTCATCCTGCCAGAGCGACGTAGATTCAGTTTGTGTACAAGGTTCACAGGCAATAACCAACTACAGTAGGTCTCATGGCTGTTCACAGCTGGTACTGTGTCCACATCCTTTAACTCTTCCGTCCAATGTTCGGAAAACACACCCAAGGTCTGACGATCTATGCAATTAATTTATTATCCTTATAAATGCAATACTACAAATATCCAAGAGACACCTCATATTATGACAATGGATCACCTCACAAATATACATTCTGGCTCTCGTGGCTTTTTATCTTTCATTATAAATACGTTTGTTGTTTTTGTTTTGTTTTCTGACACATGCATCCTCGGTTCATTACTTGTTAGTAAAATTGCTACATTAAAAGGGAACTATTTCATACCAAAATGTGGTTGTTAATATTATCGTTGGAAATGTATGAACTCTAAAAAAAAAAAAAAAAAGAAAGAAAAAAAATGATGGCAGGTCTGGTTTTATTGTATGAAGGCAGGCTCGTCTGCTCACCTTTTGTTTTACACCATACGGTTGCTTTAGATGTGATTCACCGTTCCATCCAGTTTCAGTTTTCACGTTATGGTTCAGTTTTGTGTCCCACCTCGTCCTGTTTGTTAACTTGCTTTTCTCGCTAAGTAATTGAAGCTTTTTTTCTCTAAAACCATGAAAACTTTCATTTCTAGGAGAAAATTAAAACTTCACAGAAATGCCTTAGATTTCACTGGAAGGGATTGTGAAGTGCAACTTGTTTTTTTGTTTGTTTGTTGGGCTTGACCGCTGACTGGAATTGATTTCATGCACTGCAGATGTTGAAGTTGTTTTATGAAACTACTCTGAACATAGAAGCAAAGAAATGTCTAAACTTTAAATTACAATTTTTCTGTTCCATTGTCATTCCATTATTTTAATCCAAAAATACTGATGAAAAACTGAGTGGTGGCTATTTCAGTCTAAATACCTGTTGCTGCTAATTATGGATTCATTCAATCGATCACACATGGGGACAGTTTATTACTCATGTTCAGCAATGTCCATGAAGTCTTCTGTTTGTTTTGTGCATTAAACCTCTCCTCAGTAAATGTTTGTGCCATGATGCAGGTCTTCTGTTTCCTTCATAGAGAAAAGAAAAATCCCTAGAGCTATTGAACTTGGTCTGATTTTGAACTTGCCATTTTTTAATAAATTTTTTTTTTCACTGTGGTTTGAGTGTGGTTTTATTACACAAGGAACCATTTGCAGGTTATATCTCGTACAAGGGATAATGCACTTCAAACAAGCCAAGAGACGTACAGGTTCTCTCAGGTTTATCAAATTATCCAATGTGGTCGTTTTTATATCAAACCGATTTTGAGGTAAAACACAAACAACTGTCACAATACATGACAATTTATTTCTAACTCAGACTTGATTCTAGATAAAATAGATAAGAAATACGTTGTTTTTTTAGAAAAAAAAGTATATTACAATGTAGGCTGTATACGTTTTACTTATGTACAAAGTTCAAAATATACTGAATATGCCCAAAAGTTGCTGTTGAACAAAAAGAGACTCTGAAATACATAAAATAGACTTTGACCATTTTCTTTGTACAATCTTATCAAGAGTAATGGATAAGAAGGAAATGGCAACCCTTTATTACCCTGCTGTTTTAGAGTGTAACTGTTGTGTTACACTTTTAAGTCAACGGCAAGGTAAAACATTCTATTTTCATTAGAAATCATACTCTGAGGCAATGCCACATTTGAATTCTTTTGTGCATTTTAATTAAAAAAAAAAAAAAAACTCCAGTTTTGGGTGTCATGTTCATATTGAGCAATAAGGCTGCCAATTAATCAGTCAAGGGTTCAATAGAAAAATAACCAGCAACTATTTTGATAATCATTCTTTTAATAAGTTCTTTTAGGAAAAAATTCTGGATTCAGCTTTATAAATGTGAATATTGTCTGGTTTCAGAAACCTTCTATTAAATTAAGCTCAATACATTTGTTGAACATAAAAAGACAGATGTCACTTTGGCCATTGGGGAAATTGGGATGGTATCTTCTCCCAGTTTTGTGATATTATAGACAAAGTGACTAATCAATTAATTGAGATCACAATACAGATTAATTGCTGGTTGCAGCTCTTTTGCATAAGGAAACAAAACGGGAAAAAAATAAAATCCTTAAGACGATCACACCCATCTACAAACAGACAGGTTTTAGCCTCTAAATGTCACTTTTGTGGGTAATCATATTTTCATGGTAAAGCCAAATTTCCTTTGCACATTATCAAAGTATCAAACATTTATGCTGACATCAAAATGCACTACAATGCAGCATAGTATAGCTTGTGTAAACAACAAAAAACGTGCAACAAACATTGCATCTCAGAGTATGATTTGTAAGTCGGTACGAGTGTTATTTCAAAAACAGTTCTGGCTGGGCAATATGAAACACGCAGTGTTCCAGCTGCTGTACTGATGCTCCATGAGTGCACCAAAAACACAAAGAGGACAGGGAGGCAGTGATCGGTGCTCCTGGTGGTTTCTGATCGGTCTGATCTGAGCTGGTGTGCAAGTCTTTCCCAGAATAAGGACGACTGTCAGTGGATCCTCCTGGTGAATGTAGCTCAACCATCGTCACGACTTGTGAGCCAACTGTACAAGTTCACAACTGTTGCCCTGACATCACAACAGCTTATGGTTCACAAGCTCCCAAACCATCCTTCTTCTGAAGTAGGGCATGTGTTTCTGTCAATGACAGAAGAGAGGTTAGACATTTTTTAAGCTGCCTTCATGACCATTTACCGGAGAAATCTTTTTTTGTTGGTGTGGTTTGTGATTACCTGTGTGAATGTGATTGGCTTGTCTTTGGTAATGTAATCTGCATATTTGCATGTGAACATTCCACAGTCGCTACCATTCATCTGCTGTGGGATTTCCTGAGAGAAAAGGAGGAATGCACATGTTAACTAAAGCTTAATTAAGGTTTAGGATGAACTCTTGATAAACCAACAAACATCTGGGTTCAAGAGACATTTTGTTCTTGACATTACAACATCATTGTTAATAGATTTGACGCAGCAGGATGTTGCTGATACTTTAGATATATCCCTGCTCTGACCTAGCTTTCTAGTCTCATGTGAAAGTGGAATGAAAATGTTATAGTAGCACAAGTAAGAATGTAAACAACAGTGCTTCAATACTACAACAACAAGATTTTTATTGCACTACTATTGGGCCCATTCATCCCGGCTGCTTCTTACATACAGCTAGCTCAAAGTGGGTGGAGCAAACTGAGGATCAAAGATTGCCATTTAAATTGTACATTTCCAAAAGTACATTGTTTTGAAGAAGGACATGCATTGCTTCTCTAACTTAAAATCTCTCTAGACGTGACCACTAACTGTTTTTATCCAACAGTACATTGAAACTAAATGTTAGTTATCAGGAACTTATGAGGGCTTTACCCAAAACTTGGTTATGGAGCTACAACTACCTGGTGCAACTGAATACATTAAACTGAATACTTTACATACTATATCATAATTAAAATTAATCCACTTGTAACCGTGATGCACTACAACAAGACACTATCTGGGCAAGTTAACAAGGAATGGATTAGCTCCCACATCTATCACCTGGAATCTCAGGTGATAATAGAAACCCATCCAGAATTCCTAAATGCATGCAGTTTGACCACTCAGAGTGAAACAAAGCTATTGACCCTCATGTGTGCACAACTTACATTGCGCTTTTTGCTGTGCAGCGTCCAGCCTGAGGTATCCAGTTCTTTGCCCTTCTTGTCCTTACTTTCCTGTTGCAGGTATTCACTGGAGAAACAAAAAGAATGATCTTCATTAGTCATTTAAGTATATAGAAAGACAGTGTTGTAGGAGTTACATTTAGCTCCCCAAACATATTACGTGTTAAACATATATAAGACACGGAAACTTACAACAATGTTTCGCATGCTTCATCATTGTTTCCTCCCATAGAATCAAAGTACATGATGGCTTTTTTGCGGAAATCCACGACCTGAGAAAAAAAAAAAAGGGTAGAACAATTTTGTAAATAAATCCGAAGACCATCACTTCCAGGTTTACAATCATGGTCATTAGGACTTACAGAGAGGCACCAGTGCACCCCCAAGTGGACAGGAACCAACAGGATGTCTTTAGAAAATATGTCCATCTTTTTGGTCCAACGGCGAACAGTGGAGTAGCCGCTGCTGTGTAGCTTGGGATAGAAAAAAGTGTTGAACGTATTGACTGATGGCAGGCTGGGGTCCTTGCTGCGCTCAACCAGGAGGTTCATGTAAAAGTTGATCACCTGAGAAATGAGATTGAAAGAGTTTGAATTAACTGGAAAAGCATTTTTTACATGGTAAAAAATAAATAAATAAATAAATAAATCATGGTCACATACTTTAATATAATATTTGGATAATCAAAATAATGCCATTGTGGTACAATATTAATGCCTGCAGACCATCCACACACAAAGATCTGTGGCTATATTTAGAGCTTAACCTCTGTGCGATATGTACTGACCTCATCATTGAGCCAGTTGAGGTTGTTGAGGGTTTGCAGGTCTTTACGTGTAAGGCTGAGATTAAATCCTTCACTTAATACTTCATGAGGACTACCGCCTCTCAGCACCCTGTTGACTTCAGCCTCCATTTCCTTAACAGGAAGAGTGTCACAGCACACATGTGAAAAAGCATGAAATTATAACTTAATCCTTAAACTGTACATGGATTTGATCAAAAAACAACAGAAACTTAGTCAGATGACATGCAGAAACAAAAAACATCGCTTGTAACACTGCATTATTCTGAATTCTGATATTAATTATGTCTAATCTCACAAACTTAAGGAAAGGACTTTAAGGCACAACAAAAGCAACAACTGCACATTAAAGAACCAATTAAGCAAACAATTAGCCGGTCTTTACTTTCAACTGCATTTTTACTTTTCAAAAGGAATACACACATACATTTCTATGTGTCTATTCCAGTGGGTCATCTAAGGCCCCGTCCACACGAAGCCAAAACGCTTACAGTTTCAAAAACGTTCTTCATAAAGACGGAGCAGTTTCAGTATATGTGTCCGTCCACACGAATTCACTTGATACACCTGAAAACGATGTAAAACACATGCCAGGCCTGTTGGTGGCGCTGTGACGCAGTAACAGAAACAAGCGGAAACTGGTGGCAGGACTTTACGCATGCGCAGAAATCTGTATACGATGTAAACGTTCTATTGTTATGTTCTTTTCCGGGGTGGATCCAAAATGAAGTGGCGTACTGTGCTTTCCATATTTGTCTGGTGAACACGGTGATAATGCAGAAGTATATTTTGCTGTAATAGCGATAATAGGGTGACTAGCTTCAGCAGTACACACGCAACACTGTACGCTGCCATTGTTGTAGTCATTTTCTGAGTTTGGCGCATGCGCATTTATCGAGAGGTGGAGCTATGACGCAAGCGAGTCAGAAAAAGATCGGATAGAGCGTAACAACGGAGCCGCCTAAACTGTGTTTTCAAATCTTTGCACTCTGGGACCTAGTTTCAGAAATGATCGTTTTCAGACCCCCAAGACTCCGGCTTCGTGTGGATGATACACGGGTTTGATGAACTATTTGTGCGTTTAGGCCTGGGTTCGTCTTCGTGTGGATGGGGCCTAAATCAGTGGTTCTCAACTGGTGGGTCAGGACCCAAAAGTGGGTCGCGAAGACATTTTTAGAGGACCTCTACATTTGGCTCTGCCAGCTTATTGGAGAAATTTATGCTAAAACGTACCAAATATATACCAAAATGTGCTCAGAATCTGTCAAAATGGGCCAAAATATGCCCAAAAACTTGGCAAAAGTATCCAAATATACCAAAATGAGCAAAAGAAATAAGCCAAAATTTTCCCAAGCTGTATCAGACTACACCCAAATAAACCTTAATTTGTTAACAGGTACAGCAAACTTCAAAAATTTGGGTCGCGACCGTTACTAATAAAGACATAGTGGGTCCTGGGGTTGGACCAGTTGAGAACCACTGATCTAAATAAATATACAGCAAGCACTGCAAGAACATGAAGATACAATGATCATACCTCTGTGAGTTCAGGGAATTCTGGCTTCTCTTCCAAAGGCTTCGGTTCTTCAATCACAAGAGTTAAAGGAACCTCTTTCTCCAAAGGAACTCGGACATGGACCTCCACATCTCGGCTACGTTGCCCCTCTTCGGACAGGCGCTAAGAACCAGAAATTACATGACACATAAATGCACTAGTAGGAAAAACAAAAAACATGATCAAAATAAAACCAAAAAAGAGGACTACAATGGGGAGCACTGACCTGTCGCAGCAGGAGGGCAGCCAGAGCCTCCTGCTCTTCTATCTGTCTCCGTCTTTTTCTCGCCCGGGAGTCATACAAACTAGTCCTACAGTGACAAAAATAAAGGATTTCTGTTTGCTCTAATCAAACGTGATATAACAAAAAAATGGATCAACTAAATAATGGAATGCTTTAAAGTGTACTTACAATTCTTTGATCCACAACTCAGCTTGGAAACATGGCATACTGTAAAGACAGAGAAATATAGATGAAGCAACACTTGTGTAGTTTTTACTACACCTACTTATGCTGCTACTTAGGCCCGGGCAACAAAAAGATAGCGATATGTGCCAGTGACAGAAGCTTCATGAACAGAGAGAATTGTTTAATATGTTCAAACTTCCACGAAAGCTATGACCCTCCCTGGCTCACACAGAGACTAAAGCAGGGACCTATACCTGGCATATCACTAGTATGTCTAACAGTGTTAAGTTTGGCACCTGATTTTTATTTAATTTTAATCTTTTAATGAAAATTTGCATAAGTTTCAGTCCAATTTAGCCGTTTCATTTTTGTTAGTTTTAGTCTAGTTTAGTCAACAAAAACTGAAAAACATTTCAATCAAGTTTTCCCTCAGTGACATTTTAATCTCATTTTGCATTTTAAACTATTTATTTCATCAAAGCACTTTAAGGCTACAGCCATGGTTACACGTGTTATTCTGCGCTGTGGTGAGGTTAGGCAAAAAAGGGTCAGTGTCAATGATTCTCTGCTCTGTAGTGACAAGACAGACGGACTCCACAGTAAATCCACTTAACTTTATCATTTCCAAACTGTTAACCACTTTCTTTCTCTCTTTTAGTACTGATTAACAAGCATTAGCACTATCAAAACTTCATGCTCTCTCCACCAAAGAGCTGCAGCTCATTCAGTAGATGATTCACTCATTTGTTCACTAAAATCCTGTTTACTGCCGGAGTTGAGCTGGAGAAAACATGCTAAATGGTTAAATAACAGTAAGATTATTATCAATTAATTAGTTTTAGTTTTGTTTTTGTTGTCAAAAACAGGTTATTAACAAATATTTTTATCATAGTTTTAAAAGTAGGTCATTAAAGACGATCAATAGACTGAAATTAAGCATTTTAGTGTGATAATATTTGTGATGTATTTCCCAGCCCTATTGCAACTACACTAAAATCATTAACTCATGTAACAATGTGAAATGATTAGATGCCTATGTCGCCGACTCTGCTTGTACAATGTTTAATCAGATTATCCTTCAAATTATAACAAACTACATTAAAAAGCACTTATCATAAAGCAATATAAAGAACAAAAGACCAACACTGACAGAAATCAAATACTAACCTTGAGTTGTCTTGCTTTTTGCCTTTTTGTTCATTTACAATAATTACAGAGTCACCATCATGAGCTGCAAAAAAGACAAAGAGATTACAATGAAGGAAGAAATGCAAGAGAAGAAAATATTCAAATCACTTATATTTCATTTCACGCCATCTATATTTCCATGAAGTGTACATGCAGGTATATTACCTGATGACTGTGTGTCCTGAGAGGAGTTATCCTGCAGAGCTGATGGAGAAGGAACTGATGTGATAGTAGCTGCTCTGCTAGAGCTGAGGTCTGTGTCCAAAGACCACGTCTGGATCCCTGGCTTGCTGGAGGCCCCCAGTGGGCTGGGAAGGTTGCTGGAGCACTGGCTGGATACCCCCCTGGGGCTGGAGGGGCTGCTGGGTCCCTCTGAGGTTCCTTCCGCTGCTGACCCAGCTGGGGAAGAGAACTGCAGCAGTCTGCGGCTGGTGGTCAGGAAGCTGGTGCTGGTAAGACAGTGAGGGAGAGAGAACATGATCACAGACATCATCTAGACAAAGTTCAGTAAACAGGTTGCTAGCAGTAAAGACGAGCAATCATTGGTTGTTATATTCCTCACGTGCCAATTCCAGCTACAAAAAACATGACCAAACCGTGAATATAGTTAAATTATGCTGTGTGACTAGTTGGACATTGTTTATCTATTATTAATATTGTCTGGCCAGAATATACCAGCACTTTCTAAACTTCTGTTGACTTCATGCATGTAAAAACTTGTTTAATGGGTCATTCCAGGCTATGCAGAATAATAAATTAATACAAAAAATAACTTTCATACCCCCCTCTACTGACTTGTGGCCTACTTCTGACAGTGCTCTTTCATTGCTCCCTCTTGTTCCCTTTATACATTTCATTAAAACTTGAATGTGTTAAAAATTATCTTGTATTAGTTTAGATACGTACAAATCTCTGTGTGACCTCACAATGGTGTGTGAGCTGCCGTTGTGAAGGAAAGACTGACCACCAGAGACCATGGTCAGAAGCTGCCGGTAGACCTCCTTCTCCTCTTCCCGGACAGACTGAGAAATGCAGAACCATGGTGTTAATCCACAAAGACGGACAACAGATGTACAAAGAAAATCAGGAATAACATGATGCCTTATTGCCTTGAAGTCTGACCTCTTGTGCTGTGCACTCGGGCCTGGTCCTGTATAAGCGGGCTGATGAGGTGCTGTGTGTGGGGCTCTGCACCACTTTAATGGGAAAGGTCTTCTCATACATGCTGGTGCCGGAGCTGTTTGTTGTACCCACTCCTCCGAACAAACTGCAGACACAGTTTGGTAATCAAAAATCATCAACTGACAACAGTTCACGCCTTATTATGATAAAACCCATAACAGAAAGCAACTAATGAAACACATTATTTTCCAGAGGCAAAAACAAGACTTAAGGAATACCTTGGAGTTCCATGTGGTCGAAGGTTTAGGGGCCTGCCCAGACGTGGAGAGGGGTGCAGTTTGGGGGTGATGGAGGGTGGCAAGTTGACTGAGTGCCCATTTGTTTTTGGCACCTCACGATGTGTAGGACTCATGCATACTTGTCGCCTACATACTTTTGATCCCACAACGGACTTCTCATTACGCAACCACTCTAGAATTGTGGAAAAAGAAAACAGTACAATAATTAACTTCTGTCCAAGAGATCAAACCCTACACAGACCGTAGCAACTTTAACCCTCAAATGCATACTTCAGGCCATATATATAATATACCCTGTGTAATTCATTCATTCTTTTCAATGAAATGAAAATAGTACTCAGGCAATGCTATTCTTCAAATGATAGTTTGTCAACGCAGCTGGTTTACAAGCTTAGTTCATGGCAACCTTTACTTTGTAACGGAGGATTGTGGCAGCTGTGCAAATGAAGATGTACCTGAGGGCACTGATGATGACCAATTAGTTTTGTGAGTCATTCATGAATCAGATCATTTAAAAGTGGAACTGGAGCATGAAAATTACAAAGCCATTCAGAGTGCATATCTTCTGATACGGTGCAACTGTCAAAATACATCCTATTACAGAGATTAGAAAGAAGTTAGAAGAGAAGTTAGGACTAGTGATGTCACGAGAGATTTATGACCAAGAGTACCAGAAGTATCATAGGTAGGTTACTGGAGATTGTGAAATTTACAGAATGGCATCAGCAAGTCCAGATGGAGCAACAGGTCCACTTTGACTCGTGGAAAAAAGAGAAAAACCTCAAAAGTCGTTTATAGAGATATTTAGTGTTTGACTTACTGATCGGGGACCAGTCATAAATGACCAAACACCAGAATGCAAACAATGTTACAGAGCATTTAAAAGAGGAAACGCCTCAAACGTCTCTAAGACAGACATCCAGATCAGCATACAGAGTTCAAAGTGGGATTTTCAGTTGTTACTTTATATTACCATCATGCCGTCACAATGTTCACATCCGGAAATGTTACTGTTGCTGTTTGTGAACTATGACAGCTGCATCTGTGGTCACACTGCTTTTTGTAATTTTTGTTATTTTTAACATCTTTATTGCACCTAGGTTTTTTATTATTTGCATTTGTGTTTTCATATATCAGGCAACTAGGCAATGTAGTAGAAATGTGTTTTTTAATTGTTTAAAATAACAATATTGTCTTTTTTACTGTAAATGCTCCATCCCAAGTTTTTTTTAAATAAAATAGTTGATGTTGAAATACAATGCTTGTATTGGTTGGTTGTTTTTCTATGGTAACAAAATTGGTGTTGAAAATCATAGAACAACAACAAAGAGTAACTACTACCAAATTTCTGTTTCTGACGGATAAGGGGATCTCATAAATTTACTTCAACAGATCCCCGGTTCGCGTCCCGGTTAGGATGTCTGGGATCTTTCTGTGTGGAGTTTGCATGTTCTCCCTGTGCAGCGTGGGTTTTCACCGGGTGCTCCGGCTTCCTCCCACAGTTCAAAAACATGCTGTGGTTAACTGATGATTCTAAATTGTCCGTATGTGTGAATGAGAGTGTGCTTGGTTGTTTGTCTCTATGTGTAGCCCTGTGACAGACTGGCGACCTGTCCAGGGTGTCCCCTGCCTTTGCCCAAATCGGCTGGGATAGGCTCCAGCCCCCCCGCGGTCCTGCAGAGGATTAAGCGGTGTATAGATAATGGATGAATGGATGATATAAGAACGCTACGGTAAACATAAGTAGTTTTTCACAGCCAAATTACCAACTTGGGAAGCCATAAGATTTTAGGAGCGTGCACTCTGCTGGAAAACACTGCCATTCAAATGTTGTGGCTAAAAATTTGGAAAGGAAGGAGTCGCCACAACCTCTAAAACCTGAAAAAGTCTTCAGTCTGTCCAGAATCTGAACTGCTAGACATGAAAAACTTCCATAAAAATACTAGAGATGCCACATTTGTTCATCTGCAATCAATGTCAATACAGTGGAGCTTTATATTATAATAATAAAACATAATAAAACATGGACATGTCACTGTAATTACTGATTACCGTGTTGACTAATTTGTGTTTGGGTTTCAGTCTATTAAGTGATAGTGGGCTGCGTGCAAGATAAGGGATATTAAAAATGAAATATATAAGTCAACACTGAAAAACTAATTAATAAAAACTCTTACTTCCAACATCTACAACTGATTGTAATAGTTTCTAAAGAAACTAAAAGAAACATATTTGTTCATGTATGTTTTTGTTAATTTTATTTTCTGAAAAGACGACCAGCAACACAATTTCAATATAATAAGCTTAAACAGCTTCTGTAATTGCCAGGCTACTAGCGAGCTGAGGTAACCAATAGTTTCTGGAAAAGAACCCATGGATTTAAGTGTTAATACAAAAGCTTTGGCAACGCTCAACAATCTTACCTGATTTGGATGTTTTCCACTCCAAAGTTGTTGAGGGAGCAGCAAACGTCTCACCCAAAGAATACCTGTCAGCAATCTAAAACCAAAGACACATACAACAAATTTAAAGTTGAAGGTGTTTGGACAGTGTTTACAGTGAAGCCTCAAAAAAATAATTTCTTACCGGCCTCCCTGTCCAGACTGCTGCTGAAGTTGAGGGCTGTGGCTGAGGCTCTCCAGGTGGTGGACCAGGGGAGGTAGGCAGTATATTTCTCAAAGTAGGGCTGACATTGTTCCTCATCCATGTAGCCACACTGGAACTATGACTCTTAACCCCTTCAGCTGCACTTTTGACAGTGTCAATAAGATCCCCTACAGAAAATCCAACAGATAAGAGTCTAAATAATTTAACACTGACTTAACTGTGTTCACACATATACTCACACAATATAAAGAGAATGATTTTGCAATTACCCATTCGTGATTTCTTTATCATTAAGCCATCTTGGTCGATTTCATGGCCATCTTCCAAACTTGAGGGGAAAAAGGGATTGACGGTACTCCGTTAGTAACCGTGACCATGACATCAATTTTGCCAAAGTGAAATAAAGATAAATGATCGACTCAATTAACTGCGGTCCCACAGTGACGGTAGTTATATTAGCTCATTAAACGATGGACGGTTTTATACAGTGTATTTTTAAACACAGAGGCATCTGGTTACAAAGGGGAATAATACTGCCACAGCTCGTACCATTCAATTGGTCTTTTCCTCCTCAGTTGACCATCTCTGGCAGCCCGGTGTGCATGTGAGTGCTCCGCAGCTGGTACACCATTGCGAAGATTGGCAAAGCTCGTTTCTATCCATTCGTAGATTTTATTCAACATGGCTAAAAAGTTTTAGAAATAACGCCGCTGGTTTAAAGATAAATCGCTAAATCTGCTTTTCAGTCTACCTGTCAATATAGTCAAACCAAGTTAAGCTAATGTGCTTCATTCGACTGATTTAGGTTAGCGGAGGCTGCTTCAAATGAGAAAACTCCTCGCAAACACCAATTTACTTTCCCAAGATTACAACTAACCGTTAGCTAGTTAGCTGAGAATTAGCTAGCCGTCTAGCTAACACATTACGCTAACTACCTTGCTAGCTAACGTTGTTAGCTACACGGCTAATTTATGAAAGTGTGTTTAAATTCCAACGGGAATGCGATAAGTCGCAACCAATGCGTTCGGAAAAACGGCTATCATTTTGAGTCACACCCTAACTCATTTATATATTCTCAACGTGGCTATAAATTGAATATAAACTCGTTGAAGAATAACATCTCCCGCTTCTTCCTCATTCAAAACCACAACATGGCTGAACCAGACGTTCTACCATCGCGCGTTGTGATTGGATGACTGGATGCTGTAAATCTCAGTGTCTCCACCATTTACTGGTTGACTGCAGACGGGGGAAAGTATTTAATAACGCGTCATATCCGCCGGCATTGACTTTTGACTACAATCACAGCCCTTTTACGCTTTAGTCCATTAAAAATACGAGATTACTTGAAATTCTATTATTATTATTATTAGTAGTAGTAGTAGTAGAAGTAGAATAGAATAGAATACAATAAAACTTTATTAATCCGAAGGGAAATTCAGTAGTAAATTTAAATTTAGTATTTATTTGATTTATCTATTATTATTATTATTATTATGTATTATTATGTTTATTTTATTTATTTCAAATTTAGTAGTA
>OMNN01000037.1:0-37383 GCA_900302755.1 Chromis chromis | reverse complement strand
AAAACAATATTAACATTATTATATGTCATTATTATTAATATTAACTTATGAGCACTAATATCATGCTTGCATCACAGAAGCTTACAGTCTTGGTGTGGGAGACGCCATCTCTAACATGTCATCATTTTCGGTCTGTGAAAGATGAAAAAAGCCTTTTTAACCATTGTGACAAACAAAACATTGGCAAATATATATAAAGCATAGCATAGCACAAACTGCAAAGACAGACCTGGAACTAAATTTGTTATATAATATTGTACTACCTTGACAATAAAATCTTTGGAGTCCAGCCACAGCTGACAGAGTGCACTGAGATCCTTCTCTGTATCCTGAGTGGGACCTAAAAGACAACATCTATGTTAATCTCCACGAATGAAGTCATCCTAAACACCAAACACTACATCAATTAGGTATTTTAACAGTCAAAACCTCTTACCAATCCACCTCCACTGTTGAGATTCATCTACAAATTCCACAAATGGAGAAAAGCCGCTGGGGAGTGCCATCATGCCATCTGATCAACAAACATCCAGAGTGGGAAAAAAAGATGGATATTTTTTTATCATACTGACACGGGATGGAAAAATTATCATTTTAGTGTGAGTCGCCACTGCTACTTACCTTTAGTCTCTCCCCCAAGAAACTGCAGGGCTTGAAGAACCAAGTCAGACCAACATGAGGCAGATGAAAACCACACGTTGAGGGAGCTGGCTGGAGAGGACTGCCACATTTGAACTTTCTCTTCCAACTGAGGGACCAATTAGTGGTGTTATAATGTATAGTGTGAAATGTGATGGATTTATGAAAATATATGTGAGACTCTGAAATGAGTACATACCATTAAAGTACTGGCAAGACATTCTGCCCTTAAGATGCTTTCCAACAAGCTGAAGAAACTGACAGCTATTTCCTCGACTATAACCGGGCTGCTCTGACACTCCTCCACAATTCTGCAATAATAATGGTTCTTTACTTTACTCTGAGAGAACAGCAGACTCAATGAATATATCCAGACAATACTGTAAATATTCTTGACACCAGCGTGGCTCTTGACTTACTCCTCTTTGATGTTCTGCAGTGGAGTAGACGGTGTGTCAGGCAGGGAGTTGATGATATTCACTGGTGGAGCTGATGGAGTGTCTGACGGTGCAAGAGTTTCACAGGGATCTTCAGATTCCACTTTTATTGTCCTCAGCTTCTTCTTCCTTCTCTCATCTCTCATCTTCTTCTTAGGCAGAGACAAGTCGAAGAGTGCTGGAAGATAAAAAGAAATAAGCACATCAACTTTGAGTCATAAAACCAATGAAATCAATGTATTATTATAATTACACATCTATTTTACTCACGCATGGTCCCCTTACGACCAATATTTGCTCTGGAAAGTATGTCTCCGAGGTGAACGTCAGAGGTTATCAAGTCTGGATGGTCCTGAGGAAATCAACCTTTTGTTATATATTGTACAAGACAAGACTAAATAAAACCCGTTTTATTTCTTCTATTCATAACTTACTGGCTGCCGCTTCCTCTTCTCGCGATGGTTTTGCAGCATAACTTTCAGGTCCCGCTCACCTAGTTCTATTTTTTCTGTTGTAAAAAATATATATCTTTAATCATTATATCGTCTATGCTCCAATATCACAGCAACATCATCTCGAAAAAGCATAAATCACTGACCGGTAGTCTTCATGTCTTGGGTGGAGAGACTGGGAAGAACTCTGAGCGAGACAGTGGGTGTTGGAGAGGATGGAGACTGAGGTGCCGTAGTCCATGATAATATGTCTACAAGCATATGGAATAAGGCATACAAAGAACAGGTGTGGTCAGCTTTATGAAGCAGATTTTAGCCTAATTAAGATAATCTTGTAATGTTTCTAATTGATGTCTAAGTCTCTTTAGTTCTCACTACTTTTTAAAATGTTTCATATTCAGCTACAGGGTTTTACTTCTGTCTAAGTCAGCTTGTGAATTCTTGTATCAGATAAGTGCTTTAGAAATTAAAAAAAGACTATTATAAGCAGTGACACTAATAATAACAGACTGACCGTCATCATCAGATGAAGCGTTGCTGTCTCCACACTCAGTTTTGACCTCCTTCAATATGCGACTCAATCTTCTTCTCACTCTTGGCTCCCGCATTTCAGCAAGAGTCTTGGTTGGCAACCTTCTTTTCGGTGGAAAGTCCAAACCATTGTGAACTGCAAAGTCCAGCAGCTCCTACAACAAGAAGACAAATTAACACTAACTGCATGAGGTTGCCTTCTGTGTATTTTAAACTTTAAAAAACTGGCAAACAACCTTTCTGGAGACGAGGATCTGCTTCAACAGTCTGTGGTAATATTGTTGAAGGGAGTGCAACTGGCGTTTCTTCTGGGACTTGGCACATAATTGTCGGTACTTCACCACCTCAGGGTTGAAGTAACCATCTGGGTTGAGGGAATGAAAGTTGTGATCAGATCAAAAATTCATTCTGTTTGATACAATTATGTGTTGGTGGGTATATAAGTGGGTAACTAGGAAGCACCTCTAAATAGCTTTTGTGCAAGATGAAGGGGATTTCCAAAGTTGAAATTTTTGTTGTTGAAAAGGTCACTGATGGTGCTGTCTTGCTCCACAACATTGTTGTCGGGAAACTGTGGCAAAAACTGGCGAAGGTGCTGCCTCTGGGAATCTGACAGCACTTCACTCCAGGTGCTTTCACTCATCACAGAGAAGAAAATTTCAGGCTGTAAAAAAGACAGAGGTAAACAGCAAAAATGAGGGTATGGTCTGCACAGTATCTTGAGCTGTAAACGATCGAAAAGGAGCAGTATAGAGCAGCACTTCATCGGTGAGACTCACGTCCTCAAGTAGGTCCTCTGGAAGGTTCACTCTACAGTCGCCCAGCATGCACTCCTCTGTGATCTGTCCATCGTTTTCCTCTTTTGGATCAAGAGGGTCTGTAAGCATGTGTGCGAGAGCATCCATTCTTCTCCTCTGTACCGACCCTTAAGTATTTTACACAGAAAAACGCACGATTACAAAGTCTCACAAACCTTCGTGATCTGCGGACTGACGCCTGTAATGCGTTTTCTTCCAGTCGGTCAACTAACAAACGTTGTTCATGTTATAGTTGTGGAGGAGTTTGATAGTTCACAGCTGCAAGCATTTACCAATGTCAAAACAATAGCCACTCTGCACGGTAACGTAGCGCTCTGTAGTGAACTTAGCTAAACTGGCTGCAAGCTCTTTTGCTAACGTAGCCTGATAGCTTAGCCACCAGCTAAGCTAATTTATAAGAGACAGTTATAACGTTAAACTTTCTGTTTCGCCTTTCAGTGCAGACATACTATTCTGTACAGTATGTTGCCGAATAAGTATAAGACGACTAAGTACATAGTGCTGTTTAAAATGTGCTAAGAGGTCTTACCTGGCACTGCTCTGTGTTTTGGAAAGAAGAGGGGGAACTATTTTACCGACGCACAGTTTTCTTCTTCTATTGAAAATGGCCGAGGCTAGCCTTCGGCGGTTTGCTGCCCTCCACAGGAAAAATATAACTATTAGTTTACATGTAATAACTAACACTAAATTAACAACTCTGTGTCTTCTACCATCGTACTTTCTACTTAATTTGTTTAGTATTGTTATTCTTTACTTTCGACCTAATTCTTTGGTTAACGAATTCAGTCTCAAGAGTTGTTTGCTAAAAGCTGGCTAACAGTAGTTAGCTGATGAGATAGCTAGCTGACCTTACTGGACCTAATTAGTTTGGCTTACATTTCTCTGCTTTTCTGTAACCTCTTGTCATGTTTCCAATTAGAGCACCGGGGTGGTGGAGCATGCCGACAGCTGAATGTAAAGGTAAGCTATAAGCTCATTCTTGAGGATGTAAAAATAGGCAGCAGGCTTCAGTTAATTAATTGCAATTGCTTCATTTTTTATGTTTAAGTAGCACTAGACAGGCGTTTTATACTGAAAAAGCAGGCATGTCAATCGTTAGTTTTGTCTTGTTACAGGATATTTAAAATGGAAATAATACTTCTAAATAAACAATTCACAAATTATATTTACATGAGGTTCTAATGATTTATCAATTTAATTTTATGTTACTTTGATGTGTTTTTGTTCACAAGTAAACATTAACAACACAGCTTAACATTGTTTTGTCTCCCCTGTAACCCAAGAATACCTGGTTTTAATAGCTTTATTAAAGTATTAAAAACATGTATAGCTGATTAGAAAAATCTCAAGTAATGTAAGAGTCATGGTAAGGCAAATTTCAAGTACCTAAAATAATACATTCATACTTATTCATTTGAAGTTTCACACTGGGAAAAAACACTGCCAATACAATTTGGTAATAGAATTTCATCTTAAATACACATTTTAATTGTCAAATAATTGGCATTATTAATGTTCTTGCTTTTTGAAATCCAATATGTAACCTATGTGTATATCATTCATAGTGAAATGGCAGTGTAAAACAATAGTCCTGATACTGTTTGAACACTTGCAATGCTGCCTCAGTTTTGCCAGCTTGCTCCACCTCTTTATGATGCTGTAATGAACAGCTGTAATGAACAGTCAATCCCTCTGCCTCATAACACAGCCTGGGAGAGGCAGGGGACACACACACTGCCCTTCACAAACCTTCACCAACATTATCCTGCCTTATGTGGTGGCCATACAGGCACCAGCAGTCGCAGAACTGTGAAACAAACGGTTTCCCATTTCTCTCAAGGTTTTTATTGTAATACCTTGGGAGGATGGCAGAAGGTGCAGATGGAGAGGAAGAGATTCAGTTCCTGCGTACGGTAAGTGATGCTGTTTACTTCCTCTCAAATAGCTTACAACTATAATAAACTTGCTCAGTCAACACTGGATGGTAATAGTTTTTTTTGTATATGAATAATAGAGAAACGTTTAGTGTTTTGGTTGGCTTTCTTTATTAAGACTGAGCACAGATCGACAAGGACAGGTGGCTGGCATTGTTACCTATTTATATCCCAATGGGTACTTGATATACTACTGTTTTGTCATAGAGAAAAAACTTTTGGTGCCAGTGGTAGTTAACACATAAGAAATTTAGAAAAAAAACAATTACAGTGAGACACTTTTGTAGAAGTGTAACATTTTGACTCTGACCATATTTATTTTGGTGGGCAGTATTTACTCTGATTCAGATTAGTACAATTAAATATTTCTATATTTTTTAATGCATTTCTGTAGTTTGGATTTGGGTCACTGCTGTGCTTTAAGTGAAACACTGGACCTGTGGCTGACTTAAAGATCAATATTTTAATGGGGTGAAAAATAAACTCTTGGATAAATCTTTAATGTAAAAATCCAATGAAAGGTCAGTTCAGATTTCTCTGAGTAGGTTGACTAAGTGGCAGTGTTGTCTAGATTTGTAAAGTCTAACAGCCTCCAATGGTGGAACTTAATTAGTTATTAACAAATGGTACTGTGAACTACTGGACACAATTGTACCATACCTGGTATTTGATGGGAATGTTTACAATATTGACTTGTATGATGAAAATCTACAATAGCTGATTTGGTTGTAAAGCTTCAGAAAAAAAATCTGCTGTATCATGTTGGTTGCTTGATTTTGTCACTGATTTAATCCTCTGTCTTGTGTTGTCTTTTAGGTACTTGTGCTACCTAGAAACAACCACCTATTTCTAAATTTGCAGTTTTAGTGATGACATTTGACATTTTCCAAACTTTAATTGTTTGGATGGTGATTACGCTAAGTAATATGAACTACTTCTGTTGCTTTCTGGAAATGAATTCCTGGTACTGCTCACACTACTGTTGCAATATGTGTCACACCAAAGTTCAATATGAGTATATCGAGTGAATCCACTGGATGTTTGTCTGTGGTTTTGCTGCCCCATGTTGTAATTAACAGGAGTATTTTTACTCAAAATATTTGCCTTGCGAAGGTCTTCACTACATATTTAAGTTTTTATTTTGAAATGTTTCCTTAATTCGATGTCCGGTGCATTATAAATATGTAGTTCAAATCAGTTTATTTCTGTTGCAGTACCCACTGCTGGGCTATCAGATTACCTCTTTAGATCTCTGTGTCACAGTCCACAGAAGGGCATTGTGGCCTTGCAAGCAGATCGCTGCAATGTAACACTCTTTATTTGGATGGTCAGTGTTGATACTCAGCTATCACAGATATTCAGCATAGTCTCATTTGAGTTTTTCTTCACTCTGGTAACTCTAGTCCTGGTTTTAGCATAAGCCAGACGCAGATTATCTGTCTGTCATTATGAGTATCACATTAATGTCAGTTCCTTATCGCCACTGGATTGACGTTGTGTATTCTGAAGTGTGACTGCAGTTATTTTGCATAATGAAACTAGCACTTAATAGTTGGATAAGCCTGGACACACTGAAATTTAAATGTGTTTTGTTTTAAATTTTAAATTTTCAAACTACATAAATATAAAAAACATGTTTTCAGTTGGCATTGTCTGCTGGCTTGTAACACGGCACTAAGTAAAGTATGTGAACAATGTGTCACAAAGTTACAGTCAGTCTGATGATGCTGTTCACCCTGAACGTAGCTGAGTTCTATATTTACTGCGTGAGGATTAACAGGTTCAAAGCATGGCCCATTTTGACACCTGCTTACTTCAGTCCATGATCTTTACTATTAAAGTAGGACTAGCAATGTTCCTTATCAGATGGTGTTTACAGAACATTTTGTTGATAATTTACTTACTTGGCAAGTGTCTCCAGCTGGGCGTTGTACCACTTTATTTAGAAAGACAACTCTCTCACTGACTGCAGCCAAGTTAGACTGAGACGTAGCTGTCACGGTGTAGCCACGACTGCCTTTGGTTGTTAAGATGGCTGTTACGCAGTCGTTAATGCATGTAACACTAACTACATACTGCCATTGAGAGAATGCACTGAGCTAACACAGTTGTGCTGGCTGAGTGTTGTATTAAAGCAAATTCCTGTGATGCATTGGTAACACATCTGTCATATCTGAGGAAGAACTGTGGGTTCAACTAATTTCAGTACGATTATAGGTTCAACCAAAAATGCAGTTAAAGCAATAACCATCCAGTAGCAGCAGCTGCAGCCAGTGGCCATGTAGTTCTTAAGCTCAACCTTTAGAAAAGAGTAATGAGCATTTTCTTAACTGGCAGTGGACCCCATTAATACATCATCTGTACGTTCCCTTGAATGTAGGTCAGGGGCAGTACAAAAAATAACGCAATAGTTGTCCCGAAAAAACTTCCTACCATGATGCCTCAGAGGCTCCGTAGGATTTCAATATGTGAATCCTTTCTAATATATTTTTCGGAATTGCCTTTAAGACACACAGATTAGCACACTAGTAAATTTACTTTTATTTCTACAGTTAAGTAAGATATTTGAGTAGTCCTTGTGTTCAGGCCTTGAGGTTGATGGAGAGAAAACAGACTGTACCACTTAAACAAACCTACAAACTGTTCACCAGGCATATTACAAGTTCTCCTAAAGTCGTGCTAAACTCTGCAGTTTAATAAAAAAAATAGTTGTTGCGATGGTAGAGCTGCTTCACTGCACTGGACCTTTAATAGCAACCAAAACCAACACACTTTACCCAATATGTATAACGATGAGACTGAAGTATAGCAGTATAATGAGTAGGATCTCAGCTAGGTTTTTTTGTTTAGAGTTTACATACTTTCCTCATACTTGCACCAGTTTCTATTCAAGTTGGGTACTCAAAATTTACCATGGATGTGAATTTAAAGTGCATTATGCCAGTGGCTGGACTATGCAGTAGAGTACTCACACAACAAAACATTACACACCTGTGTCAAATAAGTTGTCTGTTGTCATTCGGTGCCAAGGTTACTCATTTTAGTTTTACATTCCTCTATTTTGAACTCTTCTATTTTATTTGTTACTTGCTGGCATGTGCTCTGATTAAAGGCATGACTGAACCAGAAGCATTTGCAGACAAAAACAGCTGAGCATGAAATTGTGAGCTCAGATGACTCAAAGGGAAATTCTGAATATTCCTCTCCTCAGCAAGTCGACTAATTGCATTATTGAGTTGGTGTAATGTAGGGCAATTTTTTTTTCCTGGCTGTCAAATCCTAAATATCTGTTGGTTTCCAGAATGGGATGTGTGAACAGCAGGTGCAGGGGCCTGAAATAGAGAGCTGAGTGGGGGTTTTGGAGCCAAAGAGGCGGGGAGTTAAGAGCTGGGCCAGTGACAGGCACTGAGAAGTATAGTAACAGGACATACAAGTGAAGGTTAGAGAGTTGTGTAGAGAAAGAACATTTATGCAGGTTATTTTATTTATGTGTTGCCCCAAGTTTATGTTATTCAAGGTGGGCACAATGTTGTCACTTTGATTAAAGGCTTGGTTGCCAAATACCTCTCCTATATGTAGGGAGACAAAGTCAGACATATGAACTATCTGTGCTCCTTTGTTGTTTATTGGTACGTTGACACCCCTGAATTAGCTTTGGTTTTAATGCAGCCCCTTGCAAATATAGCATACATTAAGTTCAGTATGCTTTCCCCTGAACTGTAGGAGGCATAATGTAATCAAAGATTTGTTAAATGCATTCTAAGGCTACCATCAATTGTACGGCCTGCTACAGGTTGAGCTAGTGGCATGAGGCTACATAAGCATAACACGCCTGAACTGAGGTAATCATAAGGCTCTAAGGACAAAAGTTTTTCCTGTGTGGAGGAATTTTTGGCGCTCTGCAAAGAGACTTTAGCCAGCTTCAAAGGAAAACCGCCAGTGATAAGAAATGAGAATAACTAGAGAAAATTTATTTTTTTTACCCAGCTTTGTTAGTTTGGGTTTCATTTGCTCAAGCATAATAGACCTTTTTGTTCATCAAATGGTCAGACACATCAGGAAAATGCATAGATTTCTGTCAAATAAAGTAACACAAACTGATTGTCTTTAGTGAATGTGGAACGATCATGCTTACTGTCATGTGTGCTCACTCACTAAAGGCCCATTCTGAGCAAGGAAAAACCCTGGTGGTGTGTGCTGATGAATGTGAATAGCTTCATTTGAATCTGGGCTCCAGATTTTGCAATTTTGACATAGTTAAAGGAGTGCAATGCCAAACCAGAGAAGAAATCCCCTAAGATTTAAGTTGGCTGCAATAGAAGATGTGCAGTTTTCCCTTTTAATACGATCAAATCAGAGCTGGTGTAGAGTATTCTAAAATCCACAATGTTGGATTTTTCTCAGATGTCTTTACACTACTGACCCTCGTTGCATTTCAATTCCCGTTGTGCTCTGTCTGTGTTTTCCATATTGCGTCCTTCACTTTGGACTTGTTCTGACTTTGTAGGACGACCAGGTAGTGCTGCAGTGCACCGCGTCGATTCTTAAGGAACAGATCAAGCTGTGTCTCTCCTGTGAAGGATTTGGAAATCGGCTGTGTTTCCTTGAGACCACCTCCAATGCTCAGGTAGTGAAAGGACACAGTTGCTTAAGGCCTTTTATCTGATTTCTTTTAGAGTTTGAATTGCTACTGTTCACTATGTTTATTGGTTGTCCTGTGTTTCAGAATATCCCTCCAGACCTTGCTATCTGCTGCTTCATTTTGGAGCAGTCCCTGTCTGTACGAGCATTACAGGAGATGCTGTCCAACTCTTCTGTGGATGAGGTAAGGAAATTAGTACTTTTTGTTCAAAAGGTACCTCTTTTCCATGGGGTGTACCAATGATATAATAAACAAGTGAAGTGTATTGTTCATTCAATAGCAGAAACAGTTTTTTTTTCTGACTTAACACACCTTCACTCTCCCACCTGCCAGGCGGTGGATTTGGACAAATGGGTATGTTCACTCAAGCTTTTCTGTCACTGTCTAATAAAATTTCTCTCCACTGCTTCACTGTGTCTTAACTGCACTGTAGCTTCCTTTAATAACTAGTTTTGGGTTGTAATAGAGCCTCTTACCTTAAAATACGTTACTGATTGATGCCCATCACCTTAGATAACCCTGAGCTTTAACCTTGTTTTTCTGCTTTTTTAAAAAGATGTTTTCTCATAAATCTCATTTCAGCCTAATTTATTTAATTACTTAAATAACTTAATTAACAATAATAGGTAGTAAACATGGAAAAACACTAATTCAGTGATAGCATGCAAATGAATTATTGTTCTGCTCTTTTGTTCAGTCTGTTATGAGATAAATTCACTTTGCTTGATTTGCAATTGCAAGACACGACTGTGGTGTGCAATGTATTTTTGAAGCACGTGCATGTAGTATGTATGGACACTACTGCACTACTAAGTTGTAAACTTGAAGGGGTTGATCCCCTTTCATTGGTTCAAAATTTAACTGACTCTTTCTCTACCTCCTTCCAGTCGTCACAAGGTGGGGGTCATCGAACCCTGCTGTATGGACATGCCATCCTCCTGAAACACACTCACTCCAGCATGGTGAGGACATTTACAATTAATGCAGCTACGTTATCCTGTTCACTCCTCTAAGCAACTTTTCTCCTCACAGTCTGTTATTCTCTAAATAGGTTGGAGTGCATGTCATTTCATTACACTAACTTGTTGTCCCTGTCTTTATGCTGCAGTACTTGAGTTGTTTGACTACTTCACGCTCACTGACGGACAAATTGGCTTTTGATGTGGGCTTGCAGGAAGACTCCACAGGTAGCCATGCACTTTACTGCCCAATATATCCACATACGCACGCATAGATTTCTGCATTAGTAATCTATTTGTCCATCCCAGGTGAGGCCTGCTGGTGGACCATCCATCCAGCCTCCAAGCAGAGGTCTGAAGGCGAGAAGGTCAGGGTGGGAGATGACCTCATTCTTGTCAGCGTGTCTTCAGAGCGATACCTGGTAACCATATTTGTATTTACTTGCACCGTAAGTTACAGTTTGTTGTCAATTATTCTTACTAATACTACCACTCTTTTCAGCATCTGTCCTATGCCAGTGGTGATTTGATGGTCGATGCTTCCTTCATGCAAACACTGTGGACCATGACCCCTGTGATGTCTGGATGTGAGCTAGCTGAAGGTCTGTAATTTAGTTGTTGCTCAAAGTACCTTTGTCCTTAAACATTTCCACTTTATCTTAGTAATGTGACTCTTGTTCTCCAGGCTTTCTGACAGGAGGGTATGTGCTCAGGCTGTTCCATGGTCACATGGACGAGTGTTTAGCAATCCCAGGAGCTGACCAAGGGGACGACCAGCGCAGGTGAGCAGTATTCTTTCATTGCGGTACATTGCATTAGATATTAGCACCATATTGATATATTTTGGTTGTTTTATTCATGCCTTTTTTTCAGCCTTTTTTCAAAGTGAACAATAAGTTTTTTTGTTATGTACTATTGTAATGTAAATCATCTGGTGTTGTCTAATGATGCATCATGAGTATGGCTGACAAACAGTCAAGTGGCAATTCTTTAAGCAAATAAGGCAGACCCTTATCCTTATGTAATATTTGCTCGTTATAGTTTTTGCTTGATTACTTTTATTGGCAACATTGCTTGCAAATGGTTTTCAGCAACATAAATTGTAGCTTAAGTGAACACACAAACAAGAAATTATCTCTAATATTTGTGATTCCCTTTGATGATGGAATAAATGACAGTGCTCATTGTGATGTGCTATCTATCTGAAGAAAGTTTAAACAAATTTCCTGATACCATTTTTCATATCACTAGCTGATGTTTTTTTTTTTCAGAGTTGGTCATTATGAAGGAGGGGCTGTATGCAGTCATGCTCGATCCTTATGGAGACTTGAGCCACTACGCATCGCGTGAGTGTCTAACTTCCTTCTTCACTTTAAGTGACTTTACAGTGTGCTGATGCATGAATTTTTATGCCTGTTTGTAGTTGGAGCGGCGGTCACATTAAATGGGGCCAGTCTTTCCGGATACGTCACATAACAACAGGCAGATACCTTTTTCTTGATGAGGAGAAAGGACTTCTGTTGGTGGACCCAGAGAAGGCCAATTCCAAGATGACAGCTTTTTGCTTCAGAATTTCAAAGGTCATTGTCATGCAAAGTTTACTGTGTGAATGTTTGAGACTCTTAGAATAAGTATAGATATTCATAACAGCCTTAACAAATGATACAATTTTTGTTTAAACTACAGGAAAAAATTGAAGTGACACAGAAGCGAGATGTGGAAGGCATGGGCATTCCTGAGATAAAGTATGGAGAGTCCATGTGCTTTGTTCAGCATGTTTCAACCGGCCTCTGGCTTACATATGCTGCTGTTGATGCCAAATCTGCACGTCTAGGTCCTCTAAAGAGAAAGGTAAAGCTAGATTATACATCAGCATGACAGCAAAATGTAAATCCCTGATGAGTGTTTAAGTAACAATAGCAACACATTTAAGTCGGCATGTACTTTATGAGTATTGAACATAACATGTTTAAAGAGCACCTGTGTTCACTTCTTAGGCTATACTACATAAAGAGGGCCACATGGATGATGCACTCACAGTTGCTCGATCCCAGACTGAAGAGTCTCAAGCAGCCAGAATGATTTTCAGCACAACGGGCCTCTTCAACCAGTTCATCAAGTACACTAATTCAATTATACTTGATTTGAATCTTTGTTAATAGCCATGCTTTTTTCTGTATATATGTTATAGTATTCTCATGTCTTCCATGTTGTCTTCATGTCTTCAGAGGTCTAGATGCTCTGAGTGGGAAAAACAAATCTGCCAATCCTCCATCTCTGCCTATGGACACAGTGGTGCTCTCTCTGCAGGACCTCATTTTCTACTTCCGACCCCCCGAAGAGGAACTGGAACATGAGGACAAGCAGTTCAAGCTTCGCTCCCTCAAGAACAGGCAGAACCTTTTCCAGGAAGAGGTTGGTCTGGCTATTATCGAAAACAGCTGAATTCTGGATGTGAATTCCAGTTATCTGATTAATCTCCAATCAATATTTGTATTTCATTTATCCACAAGTTTTTGTTGTTGTTGTTGTTTTTTGTATTTAATAGGGAATGATTACTCATGTTCTGGACTGTGTTGATCGGCTCAATGTGTACAACACAGCAGCCCACTTCTCAGAGTATGCTGGGGAAGAAGCTGCAGAGTCATGGAAGGAGATAGTAAATTTACTGTATGAATTGCTGGGTATGTTCATTTTACAGTTTTCTCTATACTTTATCTGTTTTAGATTAGTCATTTATGTTTCTCATATCTAGCCATCTGCCTTGTTTGTTTATTTACTGCATTACAATCTTTCCTGCTTCTATTCTTTTGTAAAGCTTCATTGATCAGAGGTAATCGTGCTAACTGTGCCCTGTTCTGTGATAACCTTGACTGGCTGGTCAGTAAACTGGATCGTTTGGAAGCATCTTCAGGTATCTAAAATATCAAGAACTTCTTTTTTATTGTGTTGCATTTAATTACACGTAGTCCTGTTGTTGTTTCCAGTGTTTATGCATTTATATGTTGTCACATTTTTATGACAGGAATCCTGGAGGTGTTGTATTGTGTCCTGATTGAAAGTCCAGAGGTGCTGAATATTATTCAGGAAAATCACATCAAATCGATCATCTCTCTGTTGGATAAACATGGACGCAACCATAAGGTCAGGAACACCTAACGCTGTTTACTGAGCATGAGCTGTAAAAACCTACAGATTACAATTTATATATTTAATACATAAAATGTAGTAAGTCTTCATGAACGTCTGTCTATAATTCCTGTCAGGTCTTGGACGTGCTCTGTTCTCTGTGTGTGTGTAATGGAGTAGCTGTAAGGTCAAATCAGAATCTCATCACGGAGAATCTACTTCCAGGTCGTGACCTCCTACTTCAAACCAACATTATCAACTATGTAACCAGGTGGGTCACTATGCACAAGTACACGCTCTTTCTTCTGAGCTGATTATCTAAAATGCTTTTCTGAGTTCTGTATTTGTTTTGCAATCTTTAGCATGAGGCCCAACATTTTCCTTGGAACCTGTGAAGGATCCACTCAGTATAAGAAGTGGTATTTTGAGGTGATGGTGGATCATGTGGAGCCATTCCTTACAGCTCAGGCATATCACCTACGTGTGGGTTGGGCTCTGACGGAGGGCTACAGTCCTTACCCTGGTGGAGGGGAAGGCTGGGGGGGTAACGGGGTCGGGGATGACCTCTACTCCTACGGGTTTGACGGGCTTCACCTCTGGTCAGGTAAGGTAAACATGGTATGCACCAGCACCATCCCCAGCTCATATTTGGACAATTAAAAAAAACGTCTTACCCTTATCTTTTACATTAATTTGTTCTTACAAGTCAGACATAAATAGTAAGCTCATCAAGGCAGAATATCCACATAGTGTTTTTTTTGTGTGCTAGCATCCTTATATAATAGTTCCCAGTAAGGAGAAAGCATATGCATGCGCTCAGAAGAAAAGCAGCTGCACCCACTGTCTATTTTCAGAGTGCTCTGCTTTTTTTGTACGGCTGCTCTGAGCACTTCTAATTAACCGATGAACTTTTTGTGAAAGTGCTAGTGTCATGATCAATCGCATGTGTGGGACTTGTCTCTCTGACAACCAAGAAAATGGAAGAAAAGCTTTTTCTGGCTGTTATCTCTACTACCAGATGTTTAAGTCAGATAGAAATTATTACTATGAGGGGTGATACTAATCTGTCACACAACAATCATTAGAATTGTGTGTTGTCAAGATAGTGTTACCACAGATAGAGAACCCACGCTCTTTATAGCAGTGCTTTTTTGATGAAGCGCTGGGATGAAGCGCTCCCCAGTGCCATGCCTGTGCTTTTCTGCCAGGGAAAAACACTGTGTGGACACATACCCTAAGATTTTATGCATTCTAACAAAGTATGATTTTCCTTCCTGTGTGTCTGCAGGACGTGTTCCACGTCATGTTGCTACACACAATCAGCACATCCTGGCAGCAGAGGATGTGGTCAGCTGCTGTTTGGATCTCAGTGTGCCCAGCATTTCTTTCCGTATCAATGGGCATCCCGTTCAGGGAATGTTTGAGAACTTCAACCTGGACGGCCTGTTCTTTCCGGTGGTCAGCTTCTCTGCAGGCATTAAGTAGGACATTATGAAATAAAAAATAAAGATTTTGAATTAGTTTTTCTTTACTAAGCCCCATTGAGTTATGACATAATGCTTTGACTAATGTATATTTTCCACTCCAAACACTAGGCTGCGATTTCTTCTCGGAGGGCGTCATGGGGATTTCAAGTTCCTTCCACCTCCAGGCTATGCTCCATGCTATGAAGCAGTTCTGCCCAGGGACCGTTTGCGGATTGAACCCATAAAGGAGTATAAACATGATTTTGATGGTGTTCGCAATCTGCTGGGTCCAACTCAGTCCCTTTCACACACAGCCTTCACTCCTTGCCCTGTGGACACTATACAGGTAAGATCCAGAATCTATTTACTTTCATCTTCATCTTTTACACTGCACTGATTTTATTATTTTTGCAGATTGTGCTTCCTCCTCATTTGGAGCGCATTCGAGAAAAGCTTGCAGAAAACAGCCATGAATTATGGGCTGTTACTCGCATTGAACAGGGATGGACTTATGGACCAGTGAGTGCTTTCATTGTTGGTCACCTTTTCCACAGAAAATGTTGTTATGTACACTGACAATTTCCTTCATAAATCTTTAAACATTACTCTTTAACAGTTTCGTGATGACAACAAGAAGCTGCATCCCTGCCTGGTAGATTTCCAGAGTCTGCCTGAACCAGAGAAGAACTACAATTTGGCAATGTCAGGAGAGACACTGAAGTACGTCAGAGTCTTCACATAATTAACAGCACTGGGCTTTTGTCTCTTTGTATTTCTAATGCCTCATGTGATTCATTTCAAAGGACTCTGCTGGCACTGGGCTGTCATGTAGGGATGGGAGATGAGAAAGCAGAGGAGAATCTGAAAAAGACCAAACTCCCCAAAACGTGAGCTGCAAAACATTCACTTTTTTAATTCATTATGTGTGTTTGTTTCCCTTTTATCATGTATACTGTAAAGGCTCTGAAGGACCCATTCTAATAACAAAGCATCATTTGTTAGTTACATGCAGAGTAGTGGATACAAGCCGGCCCCTTTGGACCTGAACCATGTGAAACTCACTCCTAATCAAAACACTCTAGTGGAGAGACTGGCAGAGAATGGACACAATGTGTGGGCAAGAGACAGAGTTCGCCAGGGCTGGACATACAGTATTGTGCAGGTACCACCATTCTTTTTTATGAGTGTTCACTTTGATGATGATAATAAGTATGAGCAGATATTTCAAAGGGTACATGCTGCCTAAGTTTTTCTAAAATGTTGAATCACATTTTCATTTTTGATATTTTCTTTTATAGGATATAATGAACAAGCGCAATCCCCGTCTGGTCCCCTACAACCTACTGGATGAAAAGACTAAAAAGACTAACAGAGACACAGTTTGTGCAGCTGTTCGCACTCTAATCGGATACGGTTACAACATAGAACCACCTGACCAAGAGAGCAGTAAGTCTGGACTGCTATCTATAAACAGGGTGGCAGGAAAATGAAATGTGTTTATTTTTAATATCATCCTACAAGATAAGCTTTTCAAATGGTCAAGTGTTAATTTCTGTGTTTGTGCTAATGTAGGTGGACATGGTCCTGGCAGCTCCCGTGGAGATAAAATCAGAGTGTTCAGAGCCGAGAAATCTTATGCTGTCACACAGGGAAAGTGGTACTTTGAGTTTGAAGCTGTTACAGTTGGAGAGATGAGAGTGGGGTGGGCCAGGCCCAGTGTTCGTGCAGACACTGAACTTGGTGCTGATGAGTTGGCCTATGTCTTCAATGGCTTCAAGGTGGGACACAGACATAGATTGTGTGCTTGTGAAGGATGCCTAAGTCTCTGTTATACTAAACTTGAAAATTAATTTCTTTTTAGGCCCAACGTTGGCATATTGGAACTGAGCCATTTGGCCGTCAGTGGCAGTCTGGTGATGTGGTGGGTTGTATGATTGACCTCACAGAGATGAACATCATGTTTACACTCAATGGAGAAATGTTGATTAGTGACTCGGGCTCGGAGATGGCCTTTAAGGACATTGAGATAGGAGAAGGTAAGTACAGTAACAAGTGACAACAAATAAAGTTTTCAGGTGGAGACACTGGATATTAGTATACAGATTTGTGTTTGTGATGTACATCCATGTGTATTTAACATCGCTAGGCTTCATACCCGTGTGCAGTCTGGGCCTGTCCCAGGTCGGCAGGATCAACCTGGGTCAGAACGTCAGCAGTCTTCGTTACTTTACCATCTGTGGCCTGCAGGAGGGATTTGAACCCTTTGCTATTAACATGAAAAGAGACATTACAATGTGGTTCAGCAAGAGTCTTCCCCAGTTCATGGCTGTGCCTCATGAGCATCCTCACACTGAGGTATTGTGCATTACTTGTCACAATATTTTTTTGAAATATTTGTTTGTTTCTATTATGAATAACTATTTTGTAGATAATTACCTGGACCTTTTTATTCATTCCTTAGGTGTCACGTGTCGATGGGACAGTGGAAACGGCCCCTTGTCTCAAAGTGACCCACAAGACATTTGGATCTCAGAACGCCAACACAGACCTGCTATTCTTCAGACTCAGCATGCCGGTTGAATTTCATGAGACGTTCAAAGTCCCAGCGGGGACCACTCTTCTTACTCGGGCACTGACCATCCCAGAGGATGAGGTGGTAGAGGTGGACCCAGACTCTGACTTTGAAATACTTAAGAAGTCAGCTACTCGCAAAGAGCAGGAGGAGGAGAAGAAGGAACCCTCAGTGCCTAAAGAGACCCCTGCCCTCAAAAATGGAGAGAATGAAAAGGATGCCTCCACTGAGAAAAGCAAGAAGAAAGGGTATGGAATCATGTAGTGTGACTTGAGAAGGGTTATATTGGGTTTGTGGAGGCTACAGCTAGGATACTGTGTTAACTTTTTATATATAGTGAGTGAGTATTTTCTGCTGTTATTCACAGTTTCCTGTTCAAGGCTAAGAAGGCTGCATTAATAACTCCACCCCCTGTTGTTCCCACCATGCCTCGCTTAGTGGAAGATGTAGTACCCGATGATAGGGATGATATCGACATCATCCTCAATACTACCACGGTATAACTTTGTGGTCATGATATTCATAACCATATAAAATCCATGCATGGTTTGCTCATTTGTTCTTATACTGTTAAGATCCAGCATTTAACACACAATATGAATAACAGTGCCTTTAATGAAGTAATTTTCATATGGAACTTATCTGTTATGATTTTAAACATTTGTATTGAATTATTTTTTTACCTCAAACTTTGCTTGTATTTTTTTCCCCTCCCACTTCTTCCTTTACCAGTACTATTACTCAGTGCGAGTGTTTGCGGGACAAGAGCCAGGTGGAGTGTGGGTTGGCTGGATCACACCTGACTATCACCAGTATGACCCTCATTTTGACATCAGCAAAGTGAGAAATGTAACAGTCACTGTAGGTGATGATAAAGGCAACATTCACGACAGGTATGCTACTTACAGAGCGAAAACGAACAAAAAACATCAATAAACTTGTGTTTTTATTCAACAATTAATAATATGTACAAAAAATGTCCTTGTGTCTTCTTCAGTATTAAGCGCAGTAACTGCTACATGGTATGGGGAGGGGAGTTCAGCAGCTCCCAGCAGACTCGAGTCAGTCAAGAGGACTTTGTGATTGGTTGTCTCATTGATTTGGACACAGGACTCATGACTTTCACTGCTAATGGAAAAGAGATAAACACATTTTACCAGGTTGGTTAAGCTTCAGTCTGGTATTCATACTGTTCTTTATAAAGTCCTGGTTTCTTGCTGCAATTATGTTATGTTATCCTCTGTCAGGTGGAGCCAAACACAAAATTGTTTCCAGCTGTCTTTGTTCTGCCTTCCAGTCAGAATATGGTTCAGTTTGAGCTAGGCAAGCTAAAGGTCAGCCATTAAGTTCAGTTTGCACAGTCCTCAAAATTTAGACCACAATTGCACATTGTCATCTTTGTTATCTCTAATGGATTGTTTGTCCTCCTCCACTTGTATTGCTAGAATATCATGCCGATCTCAGCTGCCATGTTTCGGAGTGAACGCAAAAACCCCGTCCCCCAGTGCCCTCCTAGACTGGATGTCCAGATGTTAACCCCAGTCATCTGGAGCCGAATGCCCAACCACTTCCTGGCTCCAGAGACAGGACGTATCAGTGAGAGACTGGGCTGGATGGTGCAGTGTCAGGAGCCACTCACTATGATGGCCCTTCATATTCCAGAGGAGAACAGGTTAGAGCTGTGTCACTCTGCTTTTATCTGTTGCGTTGTTACAAAGATTTCTTGCTTTTTTTCAGCAGAATGAATCCCTTTTCTTCAACTAGGTGTATTGACATCCTGGAACTTTCGGAACGAATGGACTTGCTGAAGTTCCACTACCATACTCTGAAGCTGTATGGCTCAGTGTGTGCTCTGGGAAACAACCGTGTGGCCCATGCTTTGTGCAGTCATGTGGATGAATCCCAGCTCTTCTACGCCATAGAGAATACCTACCTACCCGGACCAATGAGGAGTGGCTTCTATGACCTGCTCATCAGCATGCACCTGGAGTCTGCTAAAAGGAATCGTCTGGGAACCAACAAAGAATTCATAGTTCCAATGACAGACGAAACACGCAGTATCACCCTGTACTCTGACAAATCTCATGCTTTACCAGGGGTTGGCCTCACTACGTGCCTCCGTCCCAAACTCCATTTCTCCTCTATTGGGTTTGTGGGAACCGATCCAGACATTTACACACTGAGTCCAGTCATTCCCTTACAGGTGAGATTTAACAGTTTTAGCACTTTAGGAGACCTCACAAGTTCTCTAATAACCTTATTTGCTTGTATTTCCAGGTGCTAAAGACCAAGGCCCTGAACATGTTGACTGAAGCAGTACAAGATGGAGGTCAAGCCATGAGAGATCCTGTGGGAGGCAGCGTTGAGTTTCATTTTGTACCAATCCTGAAGCTCATCAGTACCCTTCTCATAATGGGTGTGTTTGATGATGAAGATGTCACACACATCCTGAAGATGATTGAGCCCACTGTCTTCAGTGGAAAGAAAGCAGAGGAGCCTGCTGAGGAGAATGCAAAGGCGAAGGTAGAGAAGGACCAGAAAGCACCCCCAAAAGTAGCAGCGGTCAAAGAAGAAGCTGTGGGGGAAGAAGAAGAGGAATATGAGGATGATGGGTTGGGTGAGGAGGAGGAGGAGGAGGAAGAAATGGAGGAAGAGGAAGAATTAGAGGAGACGGAATCAGCTGTGCCACATGAGGAAGCTGTTGAGACAGATCCCGTAAATGGTGAGAAAGGAGCTGAGGAAACAGAGAAAGAAATGAAACCTGTGGACACAATTGGGGAGGCACATGTAGAAGAACATCTAGAACAAGGACTTTTCCAGATGAAGCTACCAGAGTCTGTGAAATTGCAGGTATGACAGGTCTTTTTACAGTGTTCTCCAATAAATTCCTTTGTATTTACCATTTCTTATTAGTTATTCACTTTTCTTTTGTTCTTTAGATGTGTACTCTTCTACAGTATTTCTGTGACTGTGAGCTACGTCACAGAGTGGAGGCCATCACTGCCTTTTCAGACCAGTTTGTCAGCCAGATACAGTCCAACCAGAGACAACGCTACAATGAACTTATGCTGGCCTTCACCATGAGTGCTGCCGAGACTGCTCGCAAAACCCGTGAATTTCGCTCCCCACCACAGGAGCAGGTACTTCAGACAAATGTATATGAAGAGTGGAGTGGAGTCCATTTCTTATCTGATAAACTGTATTGACAATTGCTAAGTTAAAGAAAATCTTCATCCTAAAATACTCAAAAAAGCTTTTATGAATCTGCCCTGCATTTCTGCACTACTTTCTCTGTGTATGTTTTATTTTATTCCAATAAAAGCGTGGGCAAAATATAGATGAAATCTTTTTTTTTTTTAGTGTACCTGCTTTAAAACATGCTTAGGTGCTCACAGAAAACAAACTGTCACAAGAAAACGTTCATCATCACATCACTGCCCATTATATCCTGCAAAAGAAACTCAGCCAGCAATGCTTGCATGATCAAAGTTTATCTTTTGGTTTTCAACTGATTACTCAAAGAACAAATATAGCTTTGTCAGATTAAGTTACTCAACTGTTCAGTCCTCTCACTGTTGTGTAGGTCAACATGCTCATGAACTTCAAGAACTGTGCTGAGGATGAAGAGTGCCCTGTTCCAGATGAAGTCCGTGAAGCTATGCTGGCCTTCCACAATGTTCTGCTGGCACACTGCGGTCAGCTTTCATCTACTACATCAGTCATACTGACATCAGTATTTAAAACTTACTTTGCAGTTGACACTGTAAATATAAGTTGCAATGTCTTATTTTAAACATCACTCTTAGGTGTTCATATTGAAGAGGAAGAACAAGAGGAAGAAGTGGACAACTCTGTCCGTGGACGACTGTTTCGTTTGCTGGAAAAGGTTAAAAAATTCCGTGAGAAGAAGGTAGAGGTGGAAGTAGAGCCACAAGAAGATAAAAAACCAAGTGAGCAAAAACATTTGTTGTCTGTCATTTGACAGTCCAGTGATGTGTTATCCCTGTTTTATTAAAGCAACTTTCTTTCCATTATTTTAGCGTAGATAATTGAGCTTTGCTGTCCCAAATCAATCTAACCAGGTTCACTTTAGTACAGCGTCCTTTCTATTCTTTCTTAATCCTTTGTCCTTTTCTACCAGGCACACTACAGGAGCTTATTTCCCATACTACCATCCATTGGGCCCAGGAGTCATTTATCCAGAACCCTGAGCTAGTGCGTATGATGTTCAGCCTCCTTCACAGGCAGTATGATGGGCTGGGTGAGCTCATGCGTGCACTTCCCAAGGCCTACACCATCAATGCAGTGTCAATCCAGGACACCATGGACCTCCTGGAGTGCTTAGGCCAGATCCGCTCACTGCTTATTGTCCAGATGGGTCCAGAAGAGGAGAGGCTTATGATTCAAAGCATTGGGTGGATATACATTCTAGATTATTCTCAATATCTTGCCTTGAATTGATTTTCTTGACAACTGCACACGACAAACACTAAACTTCATTTATGTCTTCCGTAGGAACATCATGAGTAACAAAGTTTTCTATCAGCACCCCAACTTGATGCGAGCGCTGGGCATGCATGAAACTGTCATGGAGGTCATGGTTAATGTACTGGGTGGTGGGGACTCAAAGGTACATATCTTAATCTATTCAACTGCATGCTCAATTTAAAGATAGCCCTTGTTTTTAGTTTTTCTTGAATTACGGAATAGACAACTGTAGACAATAAGACAAATCTTATCTGTGATATAACTTCACATTTGTAAAATGCTTTCTTCCAACAGGAGATCAGATTCCCTCGAGTGGTGACAAACTGCTGCCGTTTTCTGTGTTATTTCTGTCGCATCAGTCGCCAAAATCAGCGTTCCATGTTTGACCATCTCAGCTACCTTCTCCAGAACAGTGGCATTGGCCTGGGTGATTCTCTTTACTTAATCCTGACATTATTTTGTGATGATTTATTCTTGATATGTAAACTGTATATGTGTGCTTTTCTTTAGGAATGCGTGGCTCCACCCCCTTGGATGTGGCTGCAGCCTCTTGTATTGACAATAACGAGCTGGCATTGGCTCTTCAAGAGCAGGATCTAGAAATGGTAAAACACTAAATAATATACACAAAATAAACATTTAACACATTTACTCATCACTTAAGAACGCTGACATCTTTCCAGGTGGTGAAGTATTTAGCTGGATGTGGACTTCAGAGCTGTCCAATGCTACTGGCTAAAGGCTACCCTGACATCGGATGGAATCCTTGTGGTGGAGAGAAATACCTTGACTTTCTTCGTTTTGCTGTATTTGTCAACGGTCAGATTTTGTATTTGATACACGTTGCAGTATGTCATTGTAATGCTGGCATTTTTTTCCCGTATTAATGATAGTTAATAACCTTTTTTTCTTATAGGAGAAAGCGTAGAGGAGAATGCCAATGTGGTGGTACGTCTCCTCATTCGTAGACCTGAGTGCTTTGGTCCAGCCCTGAGAGGGGAGGGTGGTAATGGTCTGCTGGCTGCCATAGAAGAGGCCATCAAAATATCAGAAGACCCTGCAAGGGATGGCCCTAGTGTTAAGAAAGACAGACGTTTTCCCATGTAAGAGCTCTTGGCTTTGTTTCAAAGGTCTTCTGATATATTGTATCATCTGCTGTAGTGCTGCTGTACCAGAAAGATTTAAAGACAACTTTTTTTCTGGTAGGTTTGGAGGAGAGGAGCAGCATGAGGAGAACAGGGTGCACCTGGGAAATGCCATCATGTCCTTCTACTCTGCTCTTATTGACTTGCTGGGACGCTGTGCTCCAGAGATGCATGTAAGTTGTTTAGTAGCTACCGTTCTGGACTTTTCTAACAGGTTTGGTTGTATAGAAGTCAGAGCTTTTAGCTCCTTTTAGTCATGTGATCCTTTCTGTTAGTCTGACGGCTTCTGAAATTGTTGGCTTCATGTCTGAAAAAGCAACAGTGATTTTACTAGATAAAGTTTACAAGTAACATTTCCGTATCATTTACAACACAGCCCAAGTCTGAACTGCAAGCAGTCACATTAGCGAATAGGCCTGCATAAGCACATACTTTGATCTGTGTAAAGCTGTTTAGGGAAGATTTCTTCCACATTTCAGCACCAATATTTGCCAATAAACATCCCAGAGAGCAAAAAAGACCTAGTTTGCATAAAAATACAATGAAGACAAAGTCTGTAACAGGTCCGATTATTGAGACTCATCAAAAATTAATGTAATCTGGGATTTGACGAAACGTTAACAGGAGCTCAAGTTTAATTTGTTGCTTCCAGTTGTTTGGAGAAGTTTTCACTGTGAGTTTATTAAATATTTGCAGCATCAAACAGCAGCAGGATTCATTTGAGTGTCTTCTAAGTGAGAGTAGCTCTCTCTGTCCCTGCCATGGGAATGTCTGAATGAAACCGTGAGGAGCATTAATGTAAAAGGGACCTATGTCTTAATGACACAATGCTGTCAGTTTATCAGACTGATGAAGCCAGCAATGTTACATGTCCTATGTCTGAAAAGGGCTTTTGTCTCTGCAGTTGATCCAGGCTGGTAAGGGTGAGGCTCTGAGGATCAGGGCCATTCTGAGGTCTCTGGTTCCTCTTGAGGATCTGGTCGGGGTCATCAGTCTTCCTGTTCAGATTCCTTCTTTTGGGAAAGGTAAACACTTGATAGATCGTATTGAATTTGTCACATGGCTTTAATCCGTGTTTATTAATTAATGAAGACAGTATGATGTTTGTATCCTGACTAGTGCTCATACACATTTTAGCTACATGTATTGTGGTCATACATTGCACACAACTGTATGCTGCTGACAGATATAATTAATGATCTATGATTAATGATCGATGATTAATGATCTCAATCTTATTTCAAAAATGTTTTCTTTATGTTGTGCTTAGACAACAGCATTATAGAGCCAAAGATGTCAGCTAGTTTTGTGCCAGATCACAAGGCTCCCATGGTGCTGTTCCTCGACAGAGTTTATGGTATTGACAACCAGGATTTCCTGCTCCATGTGCTGGAGGTGGGCTTTTTGCCTGACATGAGGGCTGCTGCATCCTTGGACACAGTAAGCCTCAATCAGTTTACACAGTTTGTATATGGGTTTTTGGGGGAGCAGTGAAAAGCATACGGTTAGACGTCATTAACTGCTACAATTTCTTGCCAACAGGTTGCTTTCAGCACCACAGAGATGGCACTTGCTTTGAACCGCTACTTGTGTTCTGCTGTGTTGCCACTCATCACCAAGTGCGCCCCACTCTTTGCTGGCAGTGACCACCGAGCCATAATGATTGACTCCATGTTGCACACAATCTACCGGCTGTCTCGTGGACGAGCCTTCACAAAGGCCCAGAGAGACATTATTGAAGAGTGCCTCATGGCTTTGTGCAAGTGAGTTAAACATCATAGAAGCCTTTTGTGTCATTTAATGTTGCTGTATTCATAGTTAACTTTATTTACCTTTCTTTCAGGCATCTGCGTCCATCCATGCTTCAGCACCTGCTAAGACGGCTTGTGTTTGATGTACCCATTCTCAATGAGTATGCCAAAATGCCACTGAAGGTAAGAGGAGCTTTGACATTTTTTTAACTATTGAAAGCAAAATTTATTTTTGATAGATTTCAGTTGTTCTTCTAGTATTCAATTTTTGCTGATATGCTTATTATGCATCCTGCAGCTTTTGACCAATCACTATGAGCGGTGTTGGAAATATTATTGCCTCCCTAATGGTTGGGCCAACTTTGGAGTTGCATCAGAAGAGGAACTGCATCTGACCCGCAAACTGTTTTGGGGGATCTTTGAATCACTAGCACACAAGGTGGAACACCTGCAATATGATATTAATTGTCAGTTTATTAGATCATCTTTGGGCGTATTGTGATGTTTTGTTATTGTGGTTCCAGAAATTTGATGCTGAAATTTTCAAAATTTCAATGCCATGTATCTGTGCCATCGCTGGAGCCATTCCTCCCGACTATGTGGATGCCAGCTACTCCTCCAAAACAGAGAAAAAAGCATCAGTTGATGCAGAGGGAAACTTTGATCCTAAACCAGTAGAGACCACAAAGTGAGAGGAGTTTTGCCATTATGTCTTTCAAAATTTTGGCATCTCTCAGTTCAATAATTAATAAATGTATTCTTAATGTACTGTAATTCTTCTTCCAACCATAGCACTATCATTCCTGAGAGACTGGATCCCTTTATCAACAAATATGCTGAATATACACATGATAAATGGGCCTTTGAAAAGGTAGGACATTTGTTTTCACTCACTATAATCATTCAGGATGCTCAACATTGTGGGTTAGCTTGATGCAGCTATACATTATGTGCTGGAAATCATAGGATTTATCGTTCTTTACTTACTCTAATGACAGCTGTAATAAGTATTGTATAAACATGTATGTTTCAGATTCAGAACAACTGGTCCTACGGTGAGGTCCTGGATGAAAATGCTAAAACCCATCCCATGCTCAGACCATACAAAACCTTCTCAGAGAAGGTAGGTTCCCAGACATGCTGTGTATTAAATCTTGCTGTACCCTTACATCATCTATCTCTCATTCTGATCATCTTACTTCTCTTCAAGGACAAAGAGATCTACCGCTGGCCAATCAAAGAGTCAATTAAAGCCATGCTTGCATGGGAATGGAACTTAGACAAAGCTAGAGAGGAAGAAGAGTCAGAGAAGAAGAAGGCCGCATCACGAAAAATCTCACAGACTGCTCAGGTAGAGAGCAGTTGGATATCTATTAAAATACTTAGTAATGCTATCACAACATTGTTACTTATTGTACAATATATAAGGATCTCTCTGTTCTAGGCAACTTATGACCCAAGCCATGGATACAGTCCACAGCCCATTGATATCTCACATATGGCTCTTTCAAGAGATCTGCAGGTATGACAGTGAAATTCTGAACCTTCTGTGCTATAATCTTAGTATCTGATTCATGTTCATAGCTTATATCTGTTTACAGTCAATGGCAGAGCAACTCGCAGAAAATTACCATAACACCTGGGGACGAAAGAAAAAGTTGGAGCTCCAATCCAAAGGTAAGATATTTAGAAGAAATAAAAAATGAGGGAGTTAGCTTTTCCTAATAGCTGTGTTTATGTTTGTGTAGGTGGTGGAACACATCCTCTGCTGGTACCCTATGATACTCTGACAGCAAAAGAAAAGGCCCGAGATAGAGAGAAGGCTTATGAGCTGCTCAAGTTCCTGCAGCTTAACGGATATGCTGTCACAAGGTAGGAATGCAGAAACATTTATATATAGAAGAATGAGCATATAAATGTATTTGTTTGATACAGAGATTTAATTTATTTTGCTTACATATTTTCAGTTTAATATTTTAATTGTGTGGCCCTAGCAGATATCCTCACATCACCTGCCTGTTCAGATGACACAAACAGGATTAGAGCACAGCAGGTTTCATCCATACTTATCAAGTTGAAAGCAATCAAAATAAGCTGATGCAACACAGACTGACAGATTGAATGTTCCACACTGTACCAAGCAGTGCTTTAAATTAAAATTAAAATAGTGTATAAAGTGATTAATTTGCAAAAATACTTTCAGATAAACAAATAAAAACAGACACAGCAGGTAATGTATTTTAGTTGTATGTAAAAGATTTTATTAATTGACTATAAGTGTATATAACAATATGAAACTGGCATTATAGTGTCTTCTTTTTATGATGTGCCACAAATATTCATGGGAGAAATCTTTATAAAATCCAATAAAATCAAGTATAAAGTATAAACATTTTACTTCTGTTTGACTTTAGGGGCCTGAAAGATATGGAGTCTGACATATCATCCATTGAGAAGAGATTTGCTTATGGTTTCCTGCAGAAGCTGCTGAAATGGATGGAAATTGCTCAGGAGTTCATCGCTCATCTTGGTACTGAGAGCCAACAATGAAAAACAATTAATGTCTCATCTGATAGATCTGTGTTGGTGTAACTTAAAGTAGGTCTTTGCTAGGAAGGTTATTGTGGAACGACATATTGTGCAATGTGTTTTACAGAGGCTGTGGTTAGCAGTGGGCGAGTGGAAAAGTCTCCTCATGAGCAGGAAATCAAATTCTTTGCCAAGGTGAGACTACTATGTGAAGCCAGAGTAGTTACAATTTTGACAAACCAACTTGTCCCCCTCTGCTGTACTATGTGTAGAAACCGTCTGAAACTGTCTCTCGTAGATCTTGATGCCTCTAATCAACCAGTATTTCAAAAATCACTGCCTCTACTTCTTATCAACACCTGCAAAAGTTCTGGGCAGTGGCGGACATTCTTCCAATAAGGAAAAGGAGATGATTGCAAGGTGATCTCTCTCTCTAACATAGATATAACACACAGATGTTTGTTGTGTTTTCTTTTCAAATAACATTTTCCTGCTTTTATCTGCTTTTCTTTTTTCTTGCATTTTCCTTTCCTTTCTTATCCTTACCTTCCCACTATAGTATCTTCTGTAAAATGTCTGCTTTGGTGAGGCACAGAGTTTCTCTCTTTGGTAAGATATCACTTTCTGAACAACAATCTTTCTAAATCTTTTCACTCTTTTCTGTGTTTCTCATACATTCCTGTATTCTGTTGTTCTTAATGCATTTTTCAGTCATCTAAGTGAGAGCAATAGTTGCACTTGTTTATGCGTATACAGTATGTAGCGATGTAGTGTCTCTGAACTAGCTCATAACAGCAAAGCTGTATTTGTCTGTGCAGGCACGGATGCTTCAGCAATTGTTAACTGTCTTCACATTCTGGCTCGATCATTGGATGCAAGGTTAAAAAAATTTTTTTAATAACTATATGAAGATTAATGTCTTCTTTCTTTCTTCTCTGTTTCCTTTCTGTTTTTTATTGTAACCTTTCTTATTTTCTCTCTTAGGACGGTAATGAAGTCAGGGCCTGAGATTGTAAAAGCAGGGCTGCGGTCATTCTTTGAGAGTGCTGCTGATGATATAGAAAAGATGGTAGAGAATCTTAAACTGGGCAAAGTATCCAAAGGCAATCAGGTACATAATATTCAGTGTTGCAAATGATTAAATATTGGACCTCTAATATCCAGTCCAAATCTGTATCATTTGCTTATCTCCTTTAAAGCAAGTGAAAGGCGTGTCCCAGAACATAAACTACACGACCATTGCCCTGCTCCCAGTTCTTACCTCCCTGTTTGATCACATTGCCCAGCACCAATTTGGAGATGATGTCATGTGTGAGTGCTTACTTATGATGCATATTTACGGTGTTTATTGATCAGTTAACCTAATAGTGCTGTATCTATCTCTGTTGCATGCATACAGTGGATGATCTACAGATGTCATGTTATCGCATCATGTGTAGCATCTACTCCCTGGGGACTGTCAAAAATCCACATGTTGAGAGGTAACTCTGCATTTGCATATACTGGAACATTGAAAATAATTTAGAACAAGACATTTAGGAGCATTTGTTGAACTTGTCCTTCACATTTACAGGCAGAGGCCAGCTCTGGGAGAGTGTTTGGCTCACCTTGCAGCAGCTATGCCAGTGGCCTACTTAGAGCCTCATCTAAATGAATTCAATGCTTTCTCTGTCTACACCACAAAGACACCGAGGGAGAGAGCCAGTGAGTGCAATATCCTTTCCTCAAATTGGTTTTCTGTCTAGTAAAGTGTTGTTACTGAATTTTATTTCTTTACCTCTCTTGTATCAATTCTCAAGTCTTGGGCCTTCCCAATGAGGTCCAGGAGTTGTGTCCAGACATTCCAGAGCTGGATGCTCTGCTCAAGGAGATTGGAGACTTGGCAGAGTCAGGGGCTCGTTACACTGAGATGCCTCATGTGATTGAAATCACTTTGCCCATGCTGTGCAACTATCTGCCCCGCTGGTGGGAGAGAGGGTCTGAAAACTTACCTGAGATGGAGGGCCGAGTCTGCACCGACGTCACATCAGAACACCTCAATCAGCTGCTAGGCAGCATCATGAAAATTGTAGTCAACAACTTGGGTATTGATGAGGCCTCCTGGATGAAGAGGTTGGCTGGTGAGCACTGTTTTCATCTCCATCAATGTGTCACCTTGTACACCTGAGTGAAGTTTTGTAGAGGTGATGACACCATTTCTTTTCTCTACCAGTGTTTTCACAGCCCATTGTCAGCAGGGCAAAGCCAGAAATGCTCAAGTCCCACTTCATCCCAACAATGGAGAAGCTCAAGAAACGCACTTCAAAGGTGGTGGCTGAGGAGGACCATCTGCGAATGGAGGGGAAATCAGAGGGGGATGAGGAGGATGGAACGATACGTGATGAGTTTGCTGTTCTCTGCAGAGACTTGTATGCCCTCTACCCTCTACTTATTCGCTATGTCGACAACAACAGGTACAATAAAGTTACAAATACCATCGTGTTAAATGACCGTGAATCCTGCCTTGTACTGAGTTGTGTTTTCATATATTCTTCATTAGCAAAAGTTAAAGGAACCCTACAGTAATTTGTTCTGCTACAGGGCAAGGTGGTTGACATGTCCTGATCCAGATGCAGAAGAGCTCTTCCGTATGGTTGGGGAGGTCTTTATTTTCTGGTCGAAATCTCACGTGAGTATGTTTATTTGGCCTTTTAAATGAAGGCATTTGTAGAAGGCCACATCCTTTACTTTATGTTTCCCATTTTCCCTTTTGTAGAACTTCAAGCGAGAGGAGCAAAACTTTGTGGTGATGAATGAGATCAATAACATGTCATTCCTCACTGCTGACAGCAAGAGCAAAATGAGCAAGGTGAGTTAGTGAAAGGCAAAGCCAGTGCTGCAGCCATGCTGGCGTTGTGTCACATCTGAAATCAGGCACTTTTAGGACTCTTGCAGGCATTTTTTTTAAACAACTGTATGCATTCCTTTCTTTGTATCCTTGTTTTTTTGATATGCTTTAAAAGATTGTATTATATTACAACCATTTTCAGCCACTTATAACTTTTCAACTACAAAAACTCTGTGTTATTCTTTGGATAATGGCTTTAGGAAATGATAAAAACATGTGATTATAATCCATATCTGCCATTTTCACCTGGTACAACATTATAAATGATTTTTTTCAGTGCCTAGGCGTCTAGTTGTTTCAGATTTTGTGTATCTTCTCTTTTTTGTAATGTTCCTGTTTATTGGGCCTGGTTAAACATAGTGAAGCCTGCTGTAAGTTTTTGAGGTTTGATGTTAACTCGCATTTTTGAAAAGGATAGCAGTTCTGTTAACGACATTCTCTCTTTGGCTGTCCATTGTCCTCTTCTTTTGGGTTGCGGCTGGGTTTCCAGGGCGGGGACACAGAGGTTAGACTTTGTTTCTGCACGACCGCTGTGCTGACCGCATGGCACCTCACTTTGGGGGAGCTTTTCATCAACCTCTCCAGCACACTGGCACATCTGATCCACATACACACCCACCCAGTCATACTCACAGAAATCCAAACAAAAGGTCTGCGTATTTTATTCAGAGACATATGACCTGAGATAAGTAATTTATCTGCAATTACAAATGCTTTTCTGTACATTCAGCTTAGACATAAATACTTTGCAGTCTGTTATGAGTGAAACAAACCCACTGATTAATTATTATGATAGTTATTTACCTTAATAGAATATGAAAATCTTATCCAGACGTTTCTTTAAAGGAACAGCAGATTGTTTTTACAGTTTGCATCCACTTACACTGTTATTAGTTTTTAGTATCTGCACTTGGACACTGACACAGTCTTTGACTAAAACACTCCATGCCTTACACAAAACTATTGATTTAGGTTTACATTGACTTTACCAAGTGCAGAATTTTACATAAAAACCACAATAAATACTCACAAGGAAGAGATACTGACATTATTCTCACTGAGGATCACCGGACAAATGGGCAGGCTCCATCAGCGGGCCATCCCCAGTCCTGCCAGTGTGTGAGGGGGGGAGTCTGGAGGCGCTTGATGAAAGTACTCAGCTGTAGAGTTGGGCCCATGGCACTGCGCTTTACACGAAGCCCAAGGTGGCAGTGAGAGCACAGTGCCATCATCCTGTCACTGAGTTTGCTCTTTTTTGATCATAGTTGAGTTGGAGTCTTCTAGTATGCCTTTTGTTTCTTTTCATGGAAAGATGGTTGACCTGTAGGTTTTTGTAATGTAGCTTTTTGCCACTAGGGGATGATGTTAGTCTTCTCTGTGCTCTTTCTTCTCTCCTCCCTTAAAATGCCATGGTAGATCATGGTTTAGTTTCCTTTACACTCCCTAGTATTTCACACTAACACATGGCTTGATGCTTAATGTCACTGAAGCAGATTTTCTTTTGAAACATTTGTTAGGTTCTGTCCTTAGAAGTGCTCAAAATGACCATGAACCTAACCAATACATTAATTCACACTTATTATCTAAAATATTTCCCAAAATGCTTTGCACCCTGTTTCCTCTAAACTACTCTTCCATAACATACACACATCTGGCACTGATAGTATTTGCTATTTGATTGAACAGAGCGCGTAGGACTGCTGGGGCGTACTGAATTGTACATGTCTGACCATGACGCCCCAACAAACTCAAATAATTAAAAGATTGCCACGAGAAAAAAATTAACCAGCCTCTTTAGTGTTTCCAGTTAAGCTGTATGAGTCAGAATTGTTCTGGTTTCAGGCAATTATTGAACAGACATGCCTAGTCTTTGTATACCGATATAAATACTTGGGGACATTTTTTTTGGTGGCCTTGGAATGGATCATAAAAAGGACAGTGGAGACTAGTTAGGTTGTGTCAGAAGATCACTGGCCATAATCTCAATGATCGTAACCATCTTGTGCCACCAAGGAGGCTGAGATGAGCTTATCCACTGCTTCCTCTGTACAATGAATTTCAGTTACTTCCATCAGATACAGGATCAGTATGCCTCAAAGGGCTAAAACCAACAGATGCTTTGATCTCCCCCTTTTTTTTTATCAGCCTCTGGCTTTTTAACCAAGGAGTAGCAGCATTCCTTTACTATTACATCAGTGTTCTTTTACTATGTACTCTACCATACTAAGAGTAGAATAATATAGCTTTAATTGTTCTGGTGGCACAATCATGTTATTATTCTCAGTTTTTACACATTTATGTTTATATATTGTGTCAATATGTGTGAGGATATCCTGTAACTGACAGATACCAAAACTGCCCCCTGGTGATAGACATATCACCAGGAGGTAATGTTTACTCTACTCTACATACATGTAGAGTAGAGTAAACATTTACTCTACTCTACATGTAAAATCTAGCTGTTAAGCGTTTACATCCTTGAGCCACTGCAAACAGTACCATGAAAACTGACTTTGTGTAATGTCAGAGTGGTAAAGTGTAGTATCAATATCACTCTTGAACACGGTCTCCTAGAACTCAAGTTAGATTTACTTCTTTGTCCAGAAACTTTACTCTTTTCTATGAGGTAGCTGCTACTGTCTGATCCTATTATCTTCTTCTATTATCGGCTCAAATAGAAATACCCAGTGAACTATTCATAGAGCATGCATTTAATAGACTAAACATTCATATTACAATATGCATTTTTAGACTGTATGCCCTCACATCCATTTGCACATTTTGGAGGACTCTAGAAAGAGCAGATAACAGAAGGACTGAACTCTCACAGAAACAGAACAAGAGTTCAGGAGGCGAGTACAGGGACATCTCCCATAGACAGTTTGTTTTACTGTAGGTGTGCGATTTTAACAGCCTGCTACTAACAAGTCTAACTCTAATGTCAAGAGTTTTGTTCTTTAACTTCATCTAATATTTTAATCTCTCACCAAGGGGTGCAGTTGTTATGAAATTTAATTCCCAATCAAATGAGTTTGTTTTAGTTAGCTATCCTGTTCGCTGACTGCTGAACGGATTCTCATTTGATTGAAATATTTTCTGCTGCATGTTATATATGCAATTTCACTTATTTACTTTCTTATAAGACCCATTCCTTTCAGCCTCCCTTTCCCAAAGGCAGTTATATCCCCACTTTGCCCTCACATTTCACTATTCCCTCTACTTACCAGTCTGAGCTCAGAGAAACAGTGATTGTATATCTGGTTAATAAGCGGAAACTGACTTTTAAACATGGGCTTTTATCTCTTTATGACACTTTGCCAACAGTAAGATGTGTAATAAATTTCCTCAGTGAATGGAGCTGGGTATTTCTACGAGGAAAGATCTACTGTTGTATTGTATAATAAACAGCTTGCAGCACTGTACAGTGCACTAAGGTTGAAAGATGTTCAGTACTTGGTAATAAAACAGTCCCATTATGAATTTTAATGAATGCAGATTCTGTTGATAAAGTTTATTTATATATTTATATATTATGTTTATATTCAGATTTATTTATATTACGTTTTGTAGTCTATATGTTAAATCAGCTTGTTTTGCTAGTGTCAGACCTGCGTAATAGGAAAAAATTATATTATTATTACTATTACTAATAAGGGCTTATATCCATGTTGTTGTTCCGTTGGCATTTTAGGGGATACTTTGAATGCTTTTTGGTTTATTGTCCCTTTTCACAGGGTGGGGGCTCAGATACCGAGCGTACCAAGAAGAAGAAACGAGGAGATCGTTACTCTGTCCAGACTTCACTTATTGTGGCTGCCTTGAAAAAGATGCTCCCTATAGGCCTCAACATGTGCTCTCCTGCCGATCAGGAGCTTATCAACTTGGCCAAGATCCGATACTCTTTGGTAGTGTTTTTGCTCCCTTTAAATTTGATTCTGGTGAACGTCTGTAGTATGATTTGAATCATGGGGAATACTGTAATATGGAGGGGGACAATTGTTACTAAAACATTTTACTTTACAGAGAGACACTGATGAAGAAGTAAGAGAGTTCCTGCAGAACAACCTACATCTTCAGGGCAAGGTATAATTCTGGACTGTTAGTACAATAGTGTTGCTGGATTCGGACTTGTGATAAGAGCTAATCAGTCATGGCACGGTTCAGAAAACTATATCACTCTATCACTGTGTTGTGGAAAGGTGGACAACCCATCCATGCGCTGGCAGATGGCCCTGTACAAGGAGATGGCAGGCAAGGCTGAAGATGCTGATGCTCCAGTGAAAGTTGTCAAGAGAGTGCAGGAGGTTTCTGCTGTCCTCTACCACCTTGAAGTGGTGAGCTGAGTGGTAATCCTCTGTTTCCACAGAAGAGTATGAGAAATACACATGTACCGTTGTGTGTATGTTTGAACAATAAGCAGCGTGCTCAATGTTTTTTAGAGTTTGGTAGAAAGAGTATTTTGCTAAGATGTTAAAGAGAAACAAATGATAGTATGCTGCTATACAAGCAATACAGCCGTATAACTCAACTAATTAGTACACAATATGAAAAGGAAAATGACCAAGAATAGAGCTTAAAACAATAAATATATAGTCAAATGGATGCCTGAGACTTACAGACTTCAGATATCACTAATCTGCATTTGGTCTAAGTTTGTTGTAAATTGAAAAAACTGTTCCTAAATAGAGTGGAGGGAGAAAGCAGTTGGAGAAAGACTTGAGGCTGCTTTGGCTATACATACTAAGCTACCTTTGGAACATTTTGGCCACTTTGCAAATATCTGTGTTCTCTGATAGACGGAACATCCGTTCAAATCAAAGAAGATGGTGTGGCACAAATTGTTGTCCAAGCAGAGACGCAGGGCTGTAGTCGCTTGCTTTAGGATGACGCCACTGTACAACATTCCCAGGTGAGAAAGCTACATCTGTCTGGACTTGCATTTTCACAAAGTAGCTAAAAATCCTAACAAATAGTTTTTTTGTTTGCAGGCACAGAGCTTCAAACATGTTCCTTGAGGGATACAAACGCAACTGGCTTCACACCGAGGGTTACTCTTTTGAAGACAGGATGATAGATGACTTATCTGTGAGTGTCATCTAACATATGTTTCAGCTGGAACAGGTTTTTTTCTGTGCTATTACTCACCCTTCCTCTTCCTGTACATCCTAGAAAGCAATGGAGCAAGAAGAAGGAGATGAAGAAGAGGAGAGAGAAACAAAACCGGATCCCCTCCACCAGCTTATTCTGCATTTTAGCCGTACCGCTCTCACAGAGAAGAGGTTAGATAGGTCCTTTGTAATACCACAACACTGAAATCCAAAAATGTGGTGACATATTATTCATACTTTAACAAATGTCTTCTCTTCTCCCCATTTCAGTAAACTTGATACAGACCATCTTTATATGGCATATGCAGATATTATGGCAAAGGTGAGTCGTCACTTAGGATTTTAGCGATGAGTTTAGGTTTGACATATGCATTGTGTACTTTGAAACACTCATATTTTTTTTCCTCTGCTTCTCTATTTAGAGTTGTCATATTGGTGAGGAAGAAGAAGGGGGAGAGGAAATGGTGGAAAATGCTGAGGATGAGATGTCCTTTGAGGTGCGACAGTCAGAACTGGTAATGGGCGGCCAGGGGCTGGGGACCAGGAACACAGTGGAGCGGTAGCTCTCAACGCATTGAGTGACGTCATCATTGGAACATTACTTCACAATCACATCTCTTTCTCTCTCTCTCTCTCTCTCTCTCTCTCTCTCTGTCCTTGTTTTGTCTCGTTATCTCTTTCTGTCCTGTCTATGCGCTTGTCTCTTCTGTTTGTATGTTGTGCTTCATTCATTGTAAGTTTCTTGATTGAGAAACTCAAAGCTCCAATCCAGATATTTTTCTTTATGACCTCAATTACTATATGCTCCCTATATCCCACTGTAACAAAATATTCTACTTCAGTTTTAAACAACACTGCAATTATTTCAGTGTAGTGTTAACTGTTTCAAAATGCTTTTTAGTCCTGTTTAAACTTTTTTGTGCCTGGGATCTGGATTGGTTCTAACCAGATTAAATGTGAAATTAACATCAACAATAATAATCCAAATAATAATCATGACACTAATAATAATCTGCTTTATAAAATCAATTATCAATTTAGCTTGATGGACAGTGAAAGTCACTTTGGATTAAATCAACCAGTGTGTAAGAAATATTTTTCCTTTGCTACATAAAGCCCAACACAGTGTTCTTTCTTCTAGTTTAACAGCTCTTAGTATTAGAGTGGGCTGGCAGGGCTTTTTATACTTTATGGTTTACTTTGATGGGCAACACCAGCTGCCTCTGTGCAGGCCTTTACTACATTCCTTGTGTCCAGTTTAGGAGTCGCAGACACTGTACTCATTGATGCACCCAGTGCTGATTTTACTGTTGGAAGCAACTGGGACTGTACTGTTACATAACCGCTGTGAGTTTTGTTTGTTTGACCATAAGCAATTTTCGTGCTTTGTCAACATGTACCATTGCTTTAAACTACTAAAACAAATTTATAAATACAAAAATGCCTCCAAAACATGTGTCAGGGCTTATATCAAACTGGGGAGTTAGACATGCTAAAAGACAAAAGGCCTGGAAATTAGAACCACTCAAAATATGTCGAAAATACGATTTAACATGTACTCATTGACTAGTGATGTCCTTCCTCCCAGTTTATATAGCTGTCCTTTTGTCTCTCTCTCTGTCTCTTTCATCATTCCATGTAACTCTTCTCACCTTCATAACACCAGGCTTTATTAACTGAATGTTACTGATCAATGTTCCCTCCCCTCACTCACATAGCATACTGACAGACTACAGTGAAAGCCAGCGTAGAACATTAAAACTATATATTCATACACATAGTCGGAGTTGTCAAAGTCAATTCACACATCATATAGCGCATCATTTATAATCAGGTATCAGGTAATAATATAGTCAGGGACAGCAGTTTAAGTTCTAGGTCCATTTGCACGACACA
>OMNN01000035.1:0-38895 GCA_900302755.1 Chromis chromis | reverse complement strand
TTCTGGTTTTATAACACGTGCAGTGTAATTAGGTTTACACATTTTCAGTCAGGGCAGTTTACAAAAATCTTCATTTGTAGATATAAATGACATGTAAAAAGAAATCTTGTATTTTTCTATATTCAATGATAACAATTTGCAATTTAAAAATAATGACATCCAAATTTTCCTGACTTGAAATTAAAATGACATTTATAATCTGCCAAAAAACACACATCTATATTAGCATTAAAAATAATATCATCATGGCAAATACATCCAAATTTACCTCGGATCATCTTTTGTTCGGTCCAGTTTACATTTTTGATCAGACAAGGAAAACATGCTTGTCTCTGCAGTGGTTCCTTTTCTGCTGGCAGAACAAACAAAACCAACACAGTTAAAGCAGCTGACATCTAATGCCATCTGCTGAGGCCCGGAATGCTGCAGGGAGACCTGAGAGCCTCTCAGTGTCTGACCAAGACAACAGGCCTTGACTCCCGGCCGTGCTGCGTCTCCGCTCGCCAGTATTTCACGTGTAGTGAAGATGACTCACCCGCTGTAATCACTAGCCCCTCTAATTGAAGGATGTTCTGGTTTAATGTTCTGTGTATGATCACAGGCTTACATCACAAGTCAGGGAATTATTCACTGGTGTGTGTGCATGAAGGGAATTTTATCTTTGTGAAATTTAGCTTTTTTCCTCTTTCCTTTTTCACCCTCTAATTCCTGTCTTTTTCAAACGCCTGCCATTTTCGGTGTTTAGAAAGGTGTGCGTTGATGAAAGAGAGGAAATAGAGATTTAGGATAGGCTAGTGAGCCAGACTGCTTGCAAAGTGGCCTCCGCTCCATGTAGGCAAACATGACAGAGTGTGTGCCTGCTGCAGCCATTCACACACACAATAACCTTATTTATCCAATTAACAGATAATGAGCCGGCTGATTTGGGGCTGTTTACACTGTGTATTTGTTTTACACAGGCAGAGATCAGGGTCTCTCTGCCTGGCTGCAGCGCTCCATGCATGTGTAGCAGCAGTGTGTACAAGCAGGAGTGTTCGGTGGTGACGGTGGCATTGTTTGCCCAAGGACTGATGCCTTCCGTATGGATGTGTCTAGCCGGCCAAGCCCTTGTCCTCCTCTCTCAGAGAGGAGATTGAAAATGGTGAAAGACACAGAGGGCTAATTGATCCAGCCTCACTCAGCTATTAGTGAAGAAGATAGAAAAGTGGAGAGGGAGCACAAGAGAAGGAAGAAGGTATTAAGGGAGCTCCTATTAAGTAGCCCATACTGGGTGATTAGTGGGCAGGGGTTGTTTAGTAAATACTGTGGGGTGTTGTTTTGTTAACACGCCACTGTTTGGATGTGAAATGTGTGGATGAAAGAGCAGGAAATAAGCTTTCTGAGCTTTCTAATGATTGCCATTACAGGTCCTCAATCACTAAAGTTCACTTGTGTGTTTGTTGTAAATAGCAACATGTTTACGCTGTGCACAATAATAAGGAAGTCGCTCAGTTGTAAGCGTGAACAGAAAAAATAGTTTAAAGGGATCAATGTGTTGTACTCGCTACAAAGCATCTAAAATGTATTGATTTAATTTTTTTAAATAAAACCTTAAAAAAATACTGAAGATACTTTATAAGCCTTTGCAAAGCTAATATAAAGGATGCATTTTTAGAATTTCTTGTTTTTCCTATCTTACGTAGATGATAATAAAATAAAATAACAAATCACAAGCATTAAAGAGATATTATCATTAAGATTTGTACCTGGACTTTCTTTCATCTTTGTCTTGTAAAGTTTCCCCCGTCCTGCAGTGGTCACGGTGGTAGGCAGGTTGTGATAAAATGTCCACCTTAAATCTTGTTTGATGGCCCCTCAAAGGCAAAGTGGCCTTCTGGAAATAATTTTGAAGGTTGAAGAGCACAGTATTAACAGATTTAATGTAGCTATTGAGTGAATTGCTGGAGCACGATGTCAGATTGAACCAAACGAGAGAGACAAATTGCACATCAACAAACAGCACATCTGTAAATAATTGTGCTTTTAATTACAAGAAGTACAAAATTCTAAATTGTGTGTCAACCACCATGTGCTTCCATAATTTGTCGCCGTAAGTCTCATTTGTATACTGTGCTGAAATGTGTTCAATGCCTCATCATAGATTATATATATTCAAAAAAATACACATGCAACATAACAATTAAAATAATGTTTCATGTTTTTGTCTAAAATTATTTCCTTTAGATATGTGTTGTAATAATTGCTGTATTGTTAAAGTTATAATAAATGTAAACTGAAAGATTTTCTATTTTCTTATATATCAAAAAAGTTCAGAAAAGTAAATGTAATCATGTAATTGTGAATGTCAATTTAATTATAAATGTGCAGCAGTTATGTACATGCATAAGTTTTGAGAATAAAAAAAAATCACCAGTCTATTTAATGTTGCATTTGTTGGCAGCCGTCATTTTTTTTGGCCACGTAAAGAGACACAAGTGAAGTGTAGCATTTTGTAAACTGTGCCTAATTCCACTCACATCTGTGTCCAATTGTTGTCTGCATCTACATTCTTTGCGAGTGGATTTATTTTTCCTGGGCCACCATGTGGATTCAGCTGACCAGCTTAAGTGGGGATTAGTTGTTTTAAAGTTAGATTTTGATTAAAGCATTGTTTTTCAAAAGTTGTAACACACAACACATGGCTTATGTAGTTTATAAAAGTCAAGGGATTATACACTTTAAAATTATGGTGTATTAAAGATGACAAAGGGAGTAGAGAATGGAAAGTATATTCACTCATATTGTTTTTTATTGTGTTTTGCTTAGTTTTTACTGGCAGATCTAATTAATGATATGTGTAAATACTTTTTAACAAATTCTGCGTTTGATGCAACACGGCCCATTTGACATAGACAACCCTTGCTTGTATAGTAACGCAGGTAGTAAGGGAGAAGAAAGTATTTGTGCCAGGTCAGACACCCTGCATGCTGAGATGATCAGTGGTAAAAGCTTGGCTGTGTCTATATTTACCTTTGGAAATGCAGGTCTTGAAATAAGTAAAGCGAAACAAAAAGGCCAGCAGACAACCATGAATGAAGCGTGTTGTGGCACTTCTCCTTCTTTTTTTTCTTTCTCTTGATGACACTTCCAGCGCTTCATCTAGCTGGGCTTTGTTCTTGTTAGCTTCAAAGACCTGGCAGTTCAGGTTGAAGTAAGAAGCACATCAAAGATGCTGAATGCAGCCCTTTTTTTTTTTAAACAATAAATATTTAGCGGTGAAGAAGAAAGGCTTGTTTTTGCTTTTAAATCCCTGCCCCCCTCCCTTCTCCTCTTCCATCTTCCTCGCTCTCCCTCTCTCTCTTCACCTGGCTGGTTTCACCTGCTGGCAATGGCTGAGACACCAGCATGGTAATGGCTTTATTGGCCAGCACTGTTGCACAGAGAAGCCAGCCACCACCATACCACATCAACCCACCACAACACTCTCTCTCCACAACTTCCCCCAACTCTGTGATCGCTGTTAATGTGCTGTGGCAAAATGTGTTTCTCTTTCGTCTTCATGGCTTTTACCTCTGTGGATTTTCTTCATATTATATTTTTGTTTCGTTTTTTATATATTTAGTCTTGTATTTTTTTACATCTCGTCTGCACATTTCATTATTTGGAAATGCCAGGAGGAGGCACTGCTGTTGTCTATTGAAAGTGAGAATGAAATATAATGGTTATTTCTGCTAAGATGGCTGTACCGTAAGTAGTGGGAGAGAAGGCAAATTGTAAAGCTGGAATGGTATTCATGAAGGCTTTGCCTTGGTGTGAAGAGCAAAGCCTGGTGAAAAAAAAGAAGAAAAAAACTTAAGACCATGGAGCTCAGGTTACCCAGGCTCATGTAAACAGTCAGCCATTAAAAAATCATGCCAGGATTTTTGAAAAAAGACTTTATATGTCTTTCTCTTTTTTCTGACCAGATGAATACCTTTGACCTCTTTTGGACCCTGTATTCCCATGGTGGGCTGGAGTCAGGTCTAATATAGTGTTATAGCCATGCAAGTATATGGCTCTGCTTGATGTTTGCAGAGAGACAAGCAGAGCGGGAGTGGACAGCAAAATGTAACTGTCAGCTAAAGGAGAGTAATAGAGGCATTCGTAGCGTCATAGGAAACATATGTGGCTCCATATGCTCTCCATGTTCTTGTTTCCAGTCTCCTTCATTGTCTGAGATGCACCACTGATCTGGGGCCTCTAAAGTGCCCTGTGTGTGTGAGTGTGTGTGTGCATTTGCACCACTCATCTGGGGGCCTCTGGAGTGCCCTGTGCATGAGTGTGTGTGTACACATGCAGACATACAGGCCTGAGTTATGTGTCTTTGTGTGCTAAAGAAAAAGACATAAGCATGAGTTTTGTGTTGCCACAGAGAAAGAAAGGATTTATATAACGTGTGTGTGAGAGTGTATGTATTGCTCTCACTGTGCATTTCTGTCCATTGTGAGTAGGCTGCAAGTTGGGAAGTTGCGTATTTTCGTACTGTGCCATGGCCCCAGGCTGGGGCAGGCCTGCGGGAAGCAGCCCTGATGGTCATTAGGACCTGTCAGTATGCCTGGAGGAGGAGTGCTGATAAAATTCAGATAGTGTCAATTGCAGATGAAAGATCTGCTGAAGATGCTAGGGGTGTCACGCTTGACTTGCCGCTGCTCAACAAGTCCCATCTTCCTTCCAGCAGCAGGCTACCTCAAGCAGGAAGGTAGACAGGCTCTCCCACCCTCTGCTGCCCCTCAGTCCCTTCTCCCCTCAACCCCTCACCCCTTTGCCTACCTTCGCTCCCTCACCCTCTCCGACGTCCCCCCCATCCCACCCCTTCCTGCTTACCTTGGCTAAGCCGCTTTGAATGTTGATTGGGGGAGGGCTAATCCAGTTTGCAGCTGTCGTAGACCAATGATGAATCACCTTTCCGTCATTTGGCCATGCTCCCCTTGCTCAGGGAGGAGGGAGGACCTGGAGGAGGAAACAACAGTGGAGCAGGGCTGCGGCTCAGAGAGAGACAATGTGAGCCTCTGTTCCCCCGCTAGCCCTCTCTTCCCATTCTGCTCCAGAATAACAATAATGTTTTCTCAGACAAGCCTTTTTGTGTCATGGATGGCTCCGGACTGTGACATCGAGCTGCAATAACAAGGAGTGACATTGTTTCTGCTGGGGCAGGTGGAGGCAGAATAAAGAAAGGGAGTGTGGTTTGAGAGGACTCAAAGCCATCTAGGTCCAGGTAAGAGCACAGTTGTGCCAGTGCCAGCAGCATCAGGGACATGTAGCTCTCTGTGTGGCATCAGAGATTGCCTTAGAGACTCTGCTAAGCAACTGTCAACATTTCTCAGCTTATTGTGTTGTCTGATTGGAGATAGCGGAGGCTTTTTAACCATCAGTTAATGACAAAAAAAGTTTGGGCAAAAGAGGAGAAAACGGGACCAAGTTGTGTGTGTGCAAGAAATAGGGTTAGTTTATTCTGGATCTTCCTCAAGTGTTTGGAGGGTGTGATATTTTTAGGGGAGGAGTAAATTAATATACCTTTGGGAAAAAGACAATGCAGCTTCCATTACTGGAGCACGCGTAAAGTAGACTGACTTAGCCTTTTGTATTGCTGTTTTATTTTTTATTACCTATGTTTCACTGTTTGTATCCTAGAGTTTTTGGTATGTAACATAATGCTTAAAATATATGTTTACCATTAATAACTCATTTGGACTTGGACCTCAAGAAAGGACTACGTTTGCAAAGCTACACTGCAAAATATCTATATAATATCATCTTAAAATCAGTAAATGCATATCATAATTTAATCTTTTTATCTCATAATTCTGTTTGTTTCGTGGCATCTGATATCACTTAGACTACTCAGAGTTACTTGAGCATTTATCTTTGTGGCCTTGTGTAAAGGCCAATGTTTATCGATAGCAGAGATAGCCAGAACTCTGAAATATAATTGAAAATGGCAGTATAATGTACCAAACATTTTATCCTAATTTCATTAACTCACTATTGCAGTGGGAACGGTGGCAGAGACAAATGGGGTATAGAGTTTGTGGCCGTACTTTTCAAATCACTCGTGCCTTCTTTCTACTCCATTGTCTATACTCGATCAAATCCTTTGAGCACACAAATGAGAAGATAGAATAATGTTTTCAGTGGCGTGGTCTTTTGTATAAACACAGAAACAATTAAGGAGCTTGCCAGAGCAAACACATGCCTCATGAGCTTCTCATCTGCCCATCACTGAGGCATAGGCTCTTATAATCAAGCAGAGTGCTGCACTTTTAACAGGCACATTAACCATTGCCTCAAACCAGCAAACATCTGTTAACAGTCTTCATTACCACACAAAACGATATACACTTAAGGCCATTTTTGTTTCAAGACACATCGAGCTAATTTGACAGTAAACATTTTGTGTTCACGTCATGTAAAACTGTGACTAGCAGTGAGACTGTTGTAATAAGAGAAGTCGGAAGCTATCTTGTCAGAATGTTTGCTATTCATTTCATAGCTTGCAGTTCCACACCGTTTTGTTTTTTGTATGTGAATGTGTGTCTATGTTTGTGTCATTTTGCCTTGTTTTTATGTTCTATTTTTTTCCTTTGTCATTTGGCATCACATAAAAATCTCATTTTTTGTTGGAAATATCGCATGCAAGGCAATTAGCAAATTTGCATTTAATTATATATTTTAAAAACAATTTAAATTGAATGTTTTTACTACTTTACTTTTTTTTACATTGTAAGATCTTCATCATTTCACTACTATCTCGACTGGATTATGCATATTGTGTACACAGCGTTGAGTTTGAGAGCTCTGTGCCTTCCCTGAAACCAGAGCGATATGTGTAATTTGATTTGGTGTGTGCATGTGTGTGTGTCTCGTCAGGTCTATGGAAATGCAGGATTTAGCCAGTCCTCACAGCCGAGTAAGTGGAAGCAGTGAATCTCCTAATGGTCCCAACCTTGACAACTCGCACATCAGTAACAATTCCATGACACCCAATGGCACTGAAGGTATGTGGGCAGTGCTCTTAAGTTTAGCTTTCTCCGTCTTGTGTTTTATTTTGATAATTTTTTTTTAAATGACTGAGAAACTGAACAGTGTGAAAGTATTTCAGTGTAGCAGTAATGCATTAGAAGCAGTAAAGTCATTCTAGCAATAAAGCCAGTGCAAGAGCTGGTGCATCAAATTTTTTTTTTGTTAGGGTGAATTACCAGTGTTGTTTTTTTCAGTAATATAGTATTAAGCAACCAATACAACAGTGCTAGTTTGTAATGTGAATTATTTTTAACCTTACATTTCTACCTTAAGATTTGTAGCTTGCACAATTCAGTGCCTGTAGTAGTTGTTTTCCAGTGACTATTAGCTGTTTATTTAAGTAACCATGTAATTATTCAAAGCCCACAGCATGGAAATGATCGAGCTTTGCATGCGGTTTCTACTGTACATAGTTATTTACTCAGGTGATTCGTCTGTGCTTTAAATCTGAGCCTTTGTTTAGTGAAGCAGTCATGCCCATGTCACAAACCAACAAATTATTAAAAATACCCCTTGTCACGTAATCTGCAGGTTAGTCTTTGCCTTGAGCTCAGGGTTTAGTTTTTTTGTATATTCATCACACAGGACCCGTAGTCAAATATGCAGACTGTCATGTGTCCCTTTGCCATTCTTTTGTTTCCCATAGGTGATAACATCACAATGCTTACCACTGCAGACTGGTTGTTAGGTTCTAACTCACAGTCCGCTGCAGGTTTGTCTACTTTTTGTGACACGATGAAAGGACAATACTTGGTGTTTTCCCCAACTCTACTGAAAGCACTCTTTGTGGTTGACTTTTTTTTAATCATCTGCTCGACCCAAAAAGAAACATAATTTGCATTCTTTAAAATCTCCCATAAATCCACTATTTTCAGCTGCAAAATTATAAAATTGCCTCAACTATTGTGCCTTTCATTCAAAAACTCATTGGTATTTATTGTAGTTTTCTTTTTCAAGCATGGTTTGACACTGACTGGACTTGAGTTCATTGTTATTGATTGATCAGATTGTGAACTTGCATACTGAGCGTTTTGTTTTCGTTTGGATGTTCCATGCTGTTTCCCGAATACAGTAGTTACTGTGTGCTCTGTGACCTGAGTGTGTGCTAGTTTATGCATGCACTATGTTACCACTATGTTTTCATCGGTGTGTAGTTCAAAAGAATTACCCCACGTCAGCATATGTTTCTGCATTGAGCGAGCATAGTGGAAACATGTAAAACATGACAGCAAATGGCTTCTTCAACCATGAGGGATTCCACTGAGCATGACTTTCTTGCCCACATTGTCAATTTGTTTTGCCAAAAAAGAAAAAAAGGAAAAGAAAAACCTTCAGCCCGCCTGAAGTGAAATGGATTGATTTCAAAGATTCCTGAGCTGTCAGATAGCTGTGAAATTGTCTTCGCAAATCTATCGCTGAGCTGTATAATGGAGTTAAGGTCAAACAGCATTCGCTACACTCTTAAAAAGATTTTATACACCATATATTTCCTTGACATTTCAATTGTGCCTGCATATTCCTGCCGAGCTCTTTTTTTATCAGTGACTTAAAAACACATCTTCAGGAATAGTTTTTGTCTTATTTCATCGTTTAAGTACTGATTAGCCATTAAATTGTCATTTAATTTAAATAATAACGTAAGACATTCGGTTTTGGGGAGGTAGAATAATTGAGCATAATAATTTAGCATGTGTCTTTTCAAATAATTAAAATACAGCTTTTGAAATAAATTAATAATCTATACTTTGCAAAGTGGCTTAAGGACATTATTTAAATGTAGAATGCTTTCTCCAGGTTGAACCTCTAAAGCCTCTATAATTACATAAATCCTTTTAAAAAAATGAAGTATAGATATATGGAGACTATTTGAATCAGTGCAAATGTTACGTATAATATTTATCATGTATTTAAATTTGCTGACTTTATTGTAAATACTACTGAGTAACTTTTTGCTTTATATTTAAAAAAAAATCATTTTGTGAATGCGAAACTCTGAAACCTAATGTAGTTAGACTTGTAGCTAGTCTGATCTTTTTTTTCTTTTTCTTTTACCCGACATTGATTAGATGCATTTGGTGACGGTGTGGCTTTTTTTGTTTGCAGTTAAAACAGAGCCAATGAGCAGCAGCGAAATCGCCTCCTCGGTAGCAGACACCTCACTAGACAGCTTCTCAGGATCAGGTGAGAGAGGAAGACTGTTTTCTGTGTGTGCACTCATATGTCTGGCTGCTTCCCTCTCACACACATACACAGCTGTAGAACTGATGAGATGATGAGATGAGTCTAGATATGGGTGACTGATAAGCCAGGCCCCAGGAAGTGTCCCTGCAGCTAAAAAGCCAATATAATGTGTGTCTGTGTGCAAGTGTGTCGAAGAACAAGAGACTCTACGTTAACTTTGTCAGCGTATTTATATGCTGCGCTTGCTTACGTGTGTGTGTGTGTGTGTGTGTGTGTGTCTGCTCACTCTGCTGGTTCCCATGTCAGTGAGGACTGAATTATGACCTGTAATGCACTGAGCCTGTCTGTCCAATGGAGTGACACGGCGTCCCAGTGGCCCTCACTCTCTACGGGCTGTTACCCTATCGCCCTGTCAGAGTCAGGGTTTTCACACCTTCCTTTCAGCAAGGAAACATCACACAGACACACACACACGCGCGCACACATAAACACAACACACATGTGGTGTTGCTAAATAAAACCAAGGCCAGAGTATAATGAGCATTGTAGGAATTGTAAAAGAAATTATCACTAATGTGTTAATTTTTTCGCTTATTTCTTTTTTCCAACCGCAGCGGTATCCGTATCAACCTGCAGCACCGTGTTACATTTTCTATAAACATTGATTAATAACACCACATCCAACTGTCCACAGTATTAACTTGCCGCTAATTTTCCTGTATTTCCTTAACTATTTAACTAAGTACTTGATACTTAATGCTAGAAGCGCATAAATCACTGTATGACTTTTGTCTCTGACAATATTAATGAAATTTAGTAATCTTACACCCCATATCCTCCATGGGGAAACCCAAAGCTCTGTTCAGAAGAGCAAGTTTTGTCCAGTGGCAGGTGCTGCTGATGTGGGAAAAGTGTTCAATATTAATAACGTGTGTGAGGGGTTACGGCATACAGTTACATACAGTTAGCGCTCCCCCGCAACCAAATCCCTTATTTTACATGTCATGACCAATTAGACAGATGTTTCAAAACTGTGCCACTCTACTGCAGTCAGATATGAAAACTGAGATTGTTGCGTGACTGAATTTTTCTAGTCTTTAACAAACTGAATTTGATAAACTGTATGTTTTAGCCAACTTAAAATGTTTTAATTTACATATTTCTATGTTAATTTATTTGCAAATTACAATATTTAAAGTACATTATGCATACTCTTTGTACAAATTAAAACAATTATGTTATTTTTTTTAAATATAGTTGTAAAGTTGGTAGCTGATTTCTTGCAGACTGGATATGTTGCATATTTGACATTTAAGATTTAATTTAGTTTTTATTTATTGGACTTTTTTTCAGAATTGATATTTCAATTTTTTTTAACTAAACCCCGCAAGTAACACTTAGAAGACCAATATAACATCATCTGCCTCCAATAATAAGTATATATTTAAGGTTTTTCCTTTAAAAAAACCCGAGAATTATGACTGAAAAAGCCAATTGTGTGTAATCTAATTCTAACTGCAGATTCCAAACAAGTGTACTTGTTTGAGTTATGTGTGGCTGAACCTTAACAAGTTAACAGCACCGTGGAACCACACAGTCGTGCTCTTAATGATGGAATGATTATGCAGTAGCACTCATTACCTGCAATCAGTGATGTCACTTCCAATGTGGTTGTGGCTTGAAAGGCCCAAGGCAACTGAAGCCACAGGCCGAGACATATTCAGACCATCGTGTGTGTGTTTACACCAGCGGTTGTCATAGCAATCCAGAAGTATCGCAGAAGATACGCGGGTCAGCAGAAGAACCTGATGTTCTTACCTGATTATTTTACTTCATTATTGCTCTCCGGTTTTCAACCTTAAATAAGGTTACCAAAATAAATAGAGTAATGCAATGTAATTACTGTTTCCAGATTCCAGAAGTTCTGTTGGCAAAAGATAATATTTACCTTATTTCTTAATGTTTAAATATGTGCTTGCCTCTTTTCTTTTTAACTCTCCTCAGCTATTGGAACCAGTGGCTTCAGCCCAAGACAAACTCACCAGTTCTCTCCACAGATTTACCCTTCCAAGTAAGGTTTCTTTTATTTTTCTATAAAAAATAAGCAGCATCCAACTTCATTTGGATCTTTAATTAGATCCTTCTGCTAGATCGGGGTTTTCTGACTGGCTTTGTTTGCCTGGATGTCTGCAGCTTGCACACTCTGAAATCTGTTGTAATTATTATCCTGCAAAAAATTTCCTTTGCCATTTATTGTTCTTTCACTTTGTATATGAGCTGTGCGATGCTATCTATTTTACGACTTGGCTTAGTGTTTAGAATGAAGTAGCACAATCACAAGGAATTTGTCAGTTAGCAAAGTTTGTGTTATGGTTTTGGGGGTAAATGGTCCTCTTTCTTCCTGCCTTCCTTTCTCACTTTTGTTTTTTTGTCTCTTTTCTCAAATAGCAGAACATATCCGCATATTCTTCCTACCCCTTCATCCCAAAATATGGCTGCGTATGGACAGACGCAGTACACCACAGGAATGCAGCAGGCCGCAGCTTATGCTAGCTACCCCCAGCCTGGCCAGCCCTATGGCATCCCAGCTTACGGTAAGATGAAGACAAATCATAACCTTCTCTTGCTAAATAAGCCTGTTAATAATGTCAGAGCTCTTCAATTTGTATTCATGCGTAAAATGAGAAATGTACAACTAAATATTTTTCCCTCCTCAAGGTCAGGACCAAGACCTTGCTCATACAAAACCATGTTCCCACAATTCCACCCGTAAAGCACCCAAGAGCAGCAGAGATGCTGAGTGGTTGTTTAGTGCCTGCATATTCTCCTTCAGTGCAATAAAAGAGAATTTGCTTGTGAAGCTGTTCAGATAGATCAGAAAGATTAGTGATATAAATCTGAAAACAAAAACTGGTTTCCTCTGGCGTTGCAAGAGAAAGCATAGAGTACATGGCTCACTGTAGGCTTTATTTGTCCAAAGTCTTTGGAGTGTTTTGACCCCAGAAGTCTCTCCAATATGTGCAGGAATTTACACTGTTTATTTGAATGGAGTCCTGCAACCTACCGTTGAATAGAAACTACATTGCGAGTGATTCAGCCAAGACAGTGGTCAGTGTAGCTCACAAACACAAGCAGGATGTTTTATTACTTGTGCATCATTTTCGCATATGACCTACATTTCATAATAATAATAATAGTTATTGCTTTTTCATAGAATCAAAACAATCATAGTGCAAACGGGCCTTTTGATTTAACAGCCAAGTACTCCTTTGAGTTGAGTTAAACCCAATGGAAGATAAAATTTCTAAACGACGGATGATAGTGAAAATCAGTTATCAGATAATCACTGCTTATCCATTGTGATTACTGTGTTATGCTAACAGACAGAGGCGGTGCCCCTTTGCTGTGTCCAGTGTAATTTAAACCTGTGTTGACTGTTGTCTGTGCATCAAACCGATCTGGTGTCACTAACTGATTTAGGTCCATTGTGGGCAGGCATAAAGACGGAGGGGGGTCTGAGCCAGTCCCAATCCCCGGGACAGACGGGCTTCCTAAGCTACAGCTCTGGCTTCACCACGCCACAGACAGGACAGGCCCCCTACAGTTACCAGATGCAGGGTGAGGACATCTTTGTGAATTCTTTATGTTTTTCTCTGTGCGTTCTCAGAAGTGAGTCTGTGTGTCTTTATGGTGTTAAAATGCAACACGAGATACAATCAATTTTTATGAAAACTGACATGACAGGTTTACAAAACTACAAAACAAACTTTGTGTCACGAGCAATCTAAAGAAATGGTCACTGTTTTGAGTTGTTTTTCCTTTGGCACGCCTTTTTATCTATCTGCTTCAGTCCTTTGTCAAAAATATTCATCTGCTGCTCAGCCCGTCCTAATATGGTTTATTGTACTGTAAAAAAAAAAAAAAACAAGATAAATAGGTCTCTGCTCTGTTCCTGATTTAATGGCATGCAGAGCCAGACTGATTCACAACACGGCTCTCTGCCTCACCCTAGACGATGGCTGCATCCCGGCGGTGTTGTGTGCAGCCACAACGGCTGCTTCCCTCTCCTCTCCTCTCCTCTTAAAAAAATCAACACAGATGGAAAAATGGCAGGCACTTAGGAGGCACCAGCCATGTCGCTCCCCAGCCTTTGTTTTTTCTCTCCCTGTGATCATATTTGTATTTGTTTAAGAGCTGAGGCCATACAGATTTATGGCCTTGAAACCGATAAAGATGAGTTGTTGCACCCTATACTCCCCCTTTTCTGCTCTTTCCATCCAGTCATAGAGTCAGTTTAAATGTAGATCAGGCTGTTTGCCCGATGTACTGTTTTTGTTTCTCTCTCTGTTGGTTCAAAAAGCCTCTGTATCACCTGTACAAGGCAAGGGCAGTTAGCTAGCAGCTACCACAGTCTTTGTGTTCTCCCTGTAATATCTAAAGTGTGACAGTTGAAATATCTCCACATGTTGCTGAAAAGCCTCCAGAGCATCTCACAATAAATAACGCCAACTCAGCAGCAGATGTGGCTCGGGGAAGCCTCTTTTCCACGCCTCTTAACCAAATACATTTGGCCACAGTCAGAGTTTTGCAGCACACATCCGAGCACCTGAAAAAGGAGAGACGGAGAGAGAGAAAGAAGGGAACAAGAGCCCGAGTATGTGCGGCAGAATGCACAAGCTGCTATCCTGCCCTCAGTGGTTTAACTCACGATGACAGTATTATGTGCCCATTCATCTTTTAAGTATTATGCTCTTACTCTGTCTTTCTTTTTCCCTCTGTCTATCTCCGTCTCTCCCTCACTCTCTCCTGCTATCTCTGGCTATCGAATGCCCACGTTAGCGTTAAGTGCGTTAGTAATTGACAGCCATGTTAGATGACAGATTGACCACTATTCTGGCCGTGGGTTCTCTAACTGTGGCTCTGGCCCTCCGCCACACCATCATCATTACTCTTTCTGGCCTATTGATCTGCCTGGGCGATGTGCCTCAGGCCTGGGTGTCCCAACCAAAGACTCTTTTTCCACATCTGATACTCCCCTCTCTGTCAGTGTCCCTGCCACCAGCCTGTGGCCAGCTGTCAAGGCAGGGTACGATTAAATTAATGTTTTTGCTTCTTGCTTTCATGTCCGATGCCATGGAGCTTTGTGTGGGTGCTAAAGTCATGGCACCAAATCATAAAGAGGACAAAGGCGTTTTTCTGCGCCTCTGTTTTGCAATCCCTCGTGGCACTGTTTGTAGGGCATCTCATGAATTGTCAGAAAAAAGGCTAAAACATGAGAGGTGTGTGAAGAGACAGAGACATTGTGCTTAATGTGGGACTGAGCAGATGCTAATTAGGTGAATAATTGGATTCCAGCATTCTGTCCCAATGGCAGTCCGAGCTGAAGAAGCTGAAGCCTTGGTTGCCTTTTTAAAAGGAGAGGCCCATCTGGACTTGATAGCCTATTCCCAAGTGAGGCATACAAACTTCTGCTACAAATATTGTGCACTGATGATAGACATAGCCCATGGCAAGGGGACTGATCAAGCAAAGCAAATGGACTTCCAATTGTGGAGCCAGAAGGCAGGAGGGAAGGAGGAGAGGAGGGAGGGACGCTGTCTGGTCTTGAGTGAGTGAACTAACTGGAGCAGGACAGGGGGAGGGAGAGAAAACATGCCCCCCGGGGAACCACAAGACCCCCTCTTTCTCCCCCCACTATAACCAGCACCACCACTCCCAACAGCATGGGCTCATTCTCACTGGGCTAGCAGGGGTCCCCTCAGCTTTTATGTGGCTGCTTGTTCTCCACAGAGCAACCCTCAAACCCTGCCAGCAAGAGCTTTTATGACTGTTTGAACTGTGCATTAGGCTAATTTGTTGTCCTTCGCAGCCTTACTCCTTCTCGTCTCCCTTATTGTTCCGTTGGACTTTCACTTGATGTTGAACTTTCTGCAGAGAACACAACAGTTTTGCAAATCCCCCTGCTGGCCTTGAAATATTAAACAAAACAACAAAGAGGGAGAACAGTTCTGCTGATAATTACTGGTAGAGACCAGGATGAAAAACATTTTAGAAATCTGCAGTGCATGTAATTGCTGGAACTAGAGAGTGAGAAACTGCACAAATAATTAGTGGATCCTGGTAATCCCAAGTGCTCCTCCCTTTTAGCCACTGTGCTGGTAAATGACTGACAAAACCAAACGCTGCACTAGGTCTTCTCTTTTCTGTGCTTCTTTCTATACGTTACCTAATATGCTCCCCACCACCACCACCACCATCACCCCCACACAGACTACCCCTCCACCCACACACACAAACTTCCCCAATCATTTCCCCCTTTCTGAAAGCTGTTTCACGTTTGTCACGGTGTGGGAGGGCCCTCCTGATGGGGCCAATGACCAGAGGATGAAAGGAGCTCCCTATGTTTGTCTCTGACAACAAAGGTGTAATTACGCCCTCATTTAGGAACAGTAAATTTATCTCCCGCCTCGTTTTCACTGACGCTGTGGGATACTTCTTTCGCTGTAGGAGGATGACTGTGGTGATAAGTGAAGAAGCTGCGAAAAGAATGCAATGGTAGTACCCATTAATGTCCCCTGTGGCTGTATGGACAAGCAATCTGTGTTTGTATGGACACAAATGAATAATAAAGCCCAGGGGCCATATTTGTAAAAGTTGTAAGAACTGCCATGTTATTAATACAGCATTTGTAATGAAATCATTAAAATTCAAGCCTCTGTCGCTTGGTAGAGAAAGTGTCCAAAAATAACCAAAACTCTACTATTGTGATTCTTTGGCATCTGCTGATATGGTTTAATTTTATACTTTTGCCATACAGAATAAAGTGCATATACAATGTTGCTTAAACTATTATATATTAATTCTAGTCTCTGACAACTTAGTCTTAGTGTTTTCCTCTTTATAAACACGATTGTTGCTGCAGGCAAGACAATTTCCAGGCAGATGGTAACCTGATTAGCTACATTTTCTTTGAGGGGATACATTTGGTTTATTTAACCAACCAATGTACAGTCATTGCGTGTCATTATAAAAAAATATTTGAGTCTAGTTTTATACTGTTATAATTTTGGGCAATAATTTGTCAAATTTGAATTTAATTATTTAAAGATGTGTAAATTTGAGGCAACTTTTACATATAGATTTGTACTTTTTGTAGATGAGAGTGAAGATGGATTTATGGTCAAATTAAAATTCATTTCAACAGTGTTGTTCTCAAAGGCCATGATAAACATGATAACCTTAAGAATTGTAATAGATGTCTATACCGGTCTGTGATCCCTTTAAGCTGCTCATCGTGTTGCTCTCTGAGTTGACATGACAGTACAGGTGGATGGCCACTGAGGAGAAAAGTTGTGCCCCAGAGGTCTGCTGCTGCTCTCCCCCATATAACTTGTGGCATCTATATTATTAAGCCATTAGATGCTATCAGCCCTTTTGAATCATTAAATTACCCTGGAGGACCAATCCTTTGAGCAAGTGAAAAGAGGAGCATACATATTCATTGGGACTGGATTTCAGCAGCAAAACCTCGCAAAGCTTACTTCTTTCTTTTCGCTGTCACTACAATGCCCCCCCACTCAACCCCAACCCCACTCCCACCGGCACCCTCATGCTCCGTCCCAGTGCATCCACCGTTTCTACCCCCTTCACCCCGCGCCACCCTTCGGTAGCTCACACACAACAGTCTCTTGTGTTCCTCACATTGTGCGGGCTTGGAAGCAGGTTCTGCCCCCCCTCACCTCCACCCCGTCATTCATCAGGCCTGATCCAATCACTGATAAGGAAGGAAGAGGAGAAAGATAAGGCCACTGTTGGGAGCACTCCCTGAGGCCTCCCTCTGTTCACCACCTCAAATAGTTGGTTTAAAAAAAATTTTTTTTTCTCAAACAATGTGCCATTTCATTTTTTTGTCACTGCATTTCTGTCCACTACTGCAGATTTAATCTTGTTTTTTGATATAACATAGTCTATACATTACTCAACATTCTGTTATTTTTGTCCCTACAGGTAGCACTTTCACAACAACATCGGGATTGTATGCAGGAAACAATTCCCTGACAAACTCGACTGGATTTAACAGCACACAACAGGTAGCTGTGCACTTCTTCCTTGTCACTCTGTTTCTGTAATCTGGTATCAATATGTAGCTATAGGTTGATGTTTGAATTGCAGCCTTGGAACCTGGAAATCTTTATGAAACATCCATACTCAATATGTTACATTTCATCCGTGACACATTCAAACATAAATCACTCACGATGTCAGAAGCTTTGTACACAGGATTATCTATTGTACCTCCTCCAACACATATGTATTGTGCCACAGAGGAAAGGGAGAAGAAAAAAAATACAAGACAGATCGTTGTCCAGATGTAGGACAGAACAGACATGTGTTTGCATTTATTTTTTGGAATCTGCACTGTAAAGTAGCAACACTAGTGCAGGGCATATCTCAGATTACTCTGCCAAACCTCTGACTTATTTTTTTTCAAGTCTGCTACCTTTTGTCTCTTTTCCTCTGCCATTTTGATCATAATCTCCCCTCTTCTATCCAATTGTTCCTCTATCTCTTGGTGTTTCTTCTCCCGTTTGCCTTATCTTTATCCAAATATAACCTACCTTTTTTCCCATTACCCTACTTTGTCTTTCTCCACAGGACTACCCCAGTTATCCAGCCTTTGGTCAGAGCCAGTATGCTCAGTATTACAACAGCTCACCCTACACTTCACCCTACATGACAAGTAACAACACCAGCCCCAGCACGCCCTCCACCACCACCACCTACACCCTCCAGGAGCCACCCACTGGCATCACCAGCCAAGCTCTCACAGAACAACCTGCAGGTAGGAATCAAACTGCAGGCAGCAGGGTTGCCGTGTGTAACTTGAATATCAGGGGTTTGACCCTGGTAAGAGTTATGTTTCTCTTTGAAATGAAAAGCAGTTACAGTGAACCCCGTCATTCACACTGAATAGAAGTTGATCTCCATAACAGAGCATGAGCTAAATTCCAAAAATCTTTCCTCCCACAATGTAAGTAGGAGACAATTTCACTCAGTACATCTAGTAAACTGCACTGTGGCGAACAAGGAAAAATAAAGATTTAAACTGAAGAGAATTTCCCATAATTTCATTTGACATTAATGCATCATCTGGCAATTGAGATTGTATCTTTATAAGCCACTCAAAACTTTATGACTGCATTTTAAATTGTCATCCATCAACACCAAAGACAGCCAGCTTTAACAGTCATCCAATTTAGATAATTGACATCTTTGCTATTACTACTTGACATGCACTCTGTTACCTCTTGTTTATTAAATCAGTATGGAGCACAATTGCTTTTAGTATGTGTTCTGCAGCTGATTTACGATATGTTTGTTACCTGCAGGCCTGAATAGTCTGCTTCTGAATAACGTCTCATGCAGGATGCTGTCTGTCCTGCATCAAGACAAATGGTCACTCAAACATCTTTTCTAAAAGCAAATAATAGCTCATCTTCTATACACTCTTTTTATACTCCCCTTCCTCCTTCTTTCCTTCCTTTCAGGAGAGTACAGTACCATCCACAGTCCATCAACCCCCATTAAAGATTCAGATTCGGATCGATTGCGCCGGGCCTCGGATGGAAAGTCACGTGGCCGTGGAAGAAGGAACAACAACCCATCACCGCCGCCCGACTCTGACCTTGAGGTAGGGTGAACCCGCTACCTTGGCGACAGACAGCCTCGCCCTGTCTGAGGCACATGGACACTAATCCACTTACTATATGGCTGCCACACCAACTTTAACACTTGATGGGCATTAATTTTTAAAGACTTGATTCCTTAACTATAAATGCATTATTGATGCATTGTGGAATATGTGACTCATCACTAAACACATATCTTATATAGCGTTCTCGTGTATACCTTGTAAATAAACAATAAGGCAGGTGATGAAATGACTCATCACTGAAGTGAATAATAAATATATTCTCGTCACTGAGGGCTGCTCACTAGCTGTGACTAACAATGGTACTATCGCCTACTTTGATAGTGACCATATGTCAAAATAAACTCTTCATAATACCGAGGGCTCTTCATTAATATGTTATTAATTTTAACAACGCTAATAGCAGCCATTATAGCACTGACATCATGGCATGTTAACATATCTAGTTAATTAGTTTGTCACTATTGATTACTCTAATGTAAAGGGCAAGGGGTGGAAAGTGTGTAGTGGGGTGATGAGAGAAGTGTTGCGGTGACCAACCCAAGCAAATGGATCCTGGTCCCTGTGGCACACAAATACACGCTCCTGGCCTATTGACCAGGAGGATCACCTTGCAGCCCTACAGAGTGCACCATTGATTTTGCTTCTTTTTCTCTCTGTTTTTCTTTGTTTCTCCCTTCCCTCTCTGCCCCCATCTCTCCAGCGAGTTTTCATCTGGGACCTGGATGAAACGATCATCATTTTCCATTCCTTGCTTACGGGTTCTTATGCCAACAGATATGGACGGGTGAGTGACATCAGACTGTGGCAGTAGCAGCGCACTTTATCAGCAAAACACATAAATATTAAAAGGAGCAAAAAAAAGGATCGGAGTGGGTTAATGGCCACTGAGCAGAGGATAGATTTCACGTTGCTTTAAGTCCATAGTAAGAGGATAGAGCAGAACTCAATGTACAGATAATTGTTTCTTTTTTTAATAGGTCCAATGAGGCCTGGCAAGTATTTGACTGCTCTTTGCAGCTGTTGGAGCTATGCATGGCTGGTCGGGGCTCGGCTGTAGGGGCTCACAACAGTTGCACTCTGGATGTCTATTGACACATCTTGAGTGTTCCTTTCTCCTTCAGAAATGCCACATTGTTAGTTTAATTAAGTGCTTCTCAATCCATCCTTTTCAGGCAGGGATCTCCCTGGAGACCCTGGCAGGAGACCAAATGTCCACCAAATGTAACTCAGTCAAAACCCGAACTGGAACATAGATTCTCTTGAACCTGCCTTAATTGGGATTCAAATTAAAGAATATATACATATGTATATATAAATCTTAACAAACATACATTATTATTATTACAGTGGAAGGTCATTTTCTGTCCCATGTCACTGTGTACGCTCCTATGAGTTTACTTTTCCAGGCTTCGCTATTTGTTGTTTCATGTAAATTGCTTCTCTAAATTTAAACTTTCAAAACAAACAATTTGGGAAATAAGGCCGAATCCTATTCTCATGGTTTTGTTGAGGTCATAGGTTTTATATAGCCTTCAAACTTTTTCCATTTAGATATAATACACATGAACAAAAATGACTGTAAAATCTTGATCTCCATTTCTTGCAAATTCATGACTGAATGTATATTTTATTTTATTTCGTCTAAGAGCAGCGTTTCTAATCACCAGTTGTTTTGGCTATGGATGTGTCGGGTTTTGAAGTAAAAAATGACATATTGCTCCTCATATGTCAGAGAGCTTAGCGTCTGCGGCCCATGCTCTGTGCCTTTGTTCTGGTATGAGGGCGTGTTTGATGGGGGCAGTGTTTTGTTTTTGGGGTGAAAGAGGGCTGCCCCACGACCCTCCACTGTTTATTTACTTTATTCTCAGGCCTGCATGCTGGGTGAAGAGAGAGCTAAGGCTTAGGGAGCTGTGGCTCCATGATGAGGGGTTCTTGCACCACGCACACACAAATATGGACACGCACAGGGTCTCCGGTGGGCTTCTCTGAAACAGGAAACACTCCTGACTCCATAAGGGCCCATTCCATCAGAGCTCATATAGGATGTGACAGCCACTAGAGTCGATCTCACTTTCTGTTTTCACTTTTGTTCCCGGTTTTTCTCCTCCTCTGCCAATTTTTTAGTCACCTTTCCACCAATGTTTCTCCTTCTGTCGTGCCCCAACTTGCTGACACTATCACATTAAAGCAATATTATAAGAGAGAGACATGCTTTCCCACAGCAACCACAGAGCACACTACATCAAAGCCTATCAGAAATGCAGATCTGTAAACTACCTCAGAAAAGAAAGTGAGGCAGACCAACATCCCCCACAACCAGCCATCCACCACAACAACCACCCTGCGTCTCCTCCCTCCTGTCATTCATGTCATCTCTTTCTTAGTGGCATAAACAAAAAAGTTACAAAACAGTTTTCCCTCCTTGCTGTGCTGAGTCTACTATAAATAGATGTGTATCTGAGTGAGCGCACATCCACACTTTCTCTCACTCGCTGTGACCTCCCACCCACTCTCTCCGACTCTTTTTTTCTCCCTCATACACACATAAACACACTGCTGTTCTTATCAGCTCTTTTAATTGGCATCAAGGCAGCTCACCCCCATAAAGCTGATGGCTGAGGCCAGCTGTGCTGCTATTGGGCTGGCCAGAGCTGGAGCTTAAAGTGGGTGGGGATGGGGGGTGTTATTGGTAAGGGGCTCAGAGGGAGGGAGTGGGGGGGACTTGGCGCCCCCCCTGGAGGCACTGACATCTCAGGACAGGTGGTGCTGGAGCAATGACAGCAGCAGCACTTTGGCCTTCTGGCCTGCTTGTATTCTTAACTCCCTCACTGACTGATTGTTTAGATTTAATTGGAAAGGATTCACTTGCGCCAGAGAAGACGGCCTTTTCCCACCAAACCAGTCCATAAGACGAAATAACCCAACAGCGCCAGGGGTTTGGAAGACAGAGCTGGTAGTCTGTTGATGTAGGGGACTAATTATTTTTGATGAATTCCTACTGAAAGATTGATTCAAACTGGGAGGTTAAGCGAACGGAGAAAGCCTCGAGAAGTGGGGATTGAGCTCTACTTGTGTGGTTTGTACTCTGTCATTTTAGTGAAAACATAAGCATTGTGGGGTGTGACAGCTAATCAGTGAAGAGCTCAGGTGTGTCTTTAGGTGGTTTAACTCTGTAATCCCTGCTTCTGGTCCTGCCTGGCCTGTCTTTAATACTGGTCTCCCCCAGCTGCAGAAAAACCTCCTCCACAGCCGACCATTGTTTTTCCTTCATCCTTTGCTTGCAGAAGACAATTTTGCTGATTAGAGATTTAAGATAAAAAAGGAATTCAATTTGTGTTTTAAAAAAAGAATGGAAGAACTTCTCTCCAGTTAGTTAATAAATTATAATTAGATTTATATGTTGTTACATATCAGAACCAAAACTTAATGGTATGGATAAATTACTTTTCAAAGACAGAGGTTTACAAGTTAAGTTTTTTTTTTAAATATGGGAAACCTAATTATACAAGGTTTATATTTTATAAAAGTTTATGTGAAAGTGCACTGAAGACTTTTTGCCTATTCATTATCTTTTTAAAGGGAAAATCACACACATTGTCACAGGCTCATTAACTATTTACAGTGTAGTTCACTCCTCTCTAGGTATTATCTTACAGACAGTGCAACCATATCACCATTACAGACCGTTTCACATTACTGACAGAGATCAAGATTTAAGTAAAAAAAAAGCCTGATGCAGGGATCTCTAAGTCTATGTATTCTGCATTTGCAATTATTTTGCAGTTATAATAACAGAGTGGCTGCTAATAGTCTGAAGAAACGTCAAGGGGAATAATATTATAACATCTAGAGAGCAATCAGATGATGCATCAGCACAAGTATGTGGAGAATGGGCTATTTACGATGATGCTGTGACCCCGGCTCTTCTAAATCGACCACCCCTCCTGAGAAGAGACATGCTTTTACTGCTTTCGTTCAAGTCTGTGGCGTTTCTGATGACTATTCTGGTCCCTTTCAGAGGGTCGTAAACAGAGGCTGAAACTTTCAAGTCCGGCTAATGTCTGCTTTTATGGGAATAGCCTGCTGTGGAATTTAAAGGGATTCTGTGTTAATTGAGTGACTTACAGGGAACATCATTACTTACTGTATTACTTTATCTGCCTCACGTGTTTCTTTAAACTTACACAGAATTACATATGTATACACTGAAAATTCCAAAGAGAGATTTTTGTTTGATTTAATAATTTTTGTCTATTTTTCAGGACCCACCAACATCTGTATCATTAGGCCTGAGGATGGAAGAAATGATCTTCAACTTGGCCGACACACATTTATTCTTCAACGACTTAGAGGTGAGTGTATTTGCATGTTTTACTTTGCCATGTTTCGATTCTGCACAAACGCCTTTGTTTTACTTTGTGATGGTTTTAGTGGCCAGAGGAGCGTATATATTCTAACAGGAGCATAAGAACAGTCCATTAAGATTTTAGTAAAAGCGGCGACAACTGTTTCATAGCATGGAGCCTGTTTCTCAGTTATCAGTCCCATAGGGGTGAAGTATTACCTCAGAGCCCAAGGGATACCATGAATTTTACATGTGCTGTCAGTCTCCTGGGTCACCAGCCGTGCCCCCACCTCCACCTCCTTCCCACTACCATAGTGGCTAGCGCAATTTGTCAGGCTCTAGTGTTTCTGTGGCCGCTCTGTCTGACTGTGTGTTATGCTGTGTGCTTGGTGTCGCTGTCCACCTACACCACAGACCCTTCCGTCACAGCATGAAATCCCTCGCCGCCTCCCCTTCCATGCTTCTTTGCCCCCCTGATTCATGTACAGCTAGTGTAAAATCTTCCCCTGGGGATCAGGAATAGGGAGGTGTGCGTGCATGTGTGTTGTGGCGTGTCTGAGTATCTGCTACACTCTGGGGAAAGGTGAAGCAAAGACCAGAGGGTCAGGGTTGCATATAGGATCAGACTGTATGTATACAAAAATGTGTGTAACATTTGTTCACACACATGCACAGGCATGAAGTGCACCCTCTGCCAGATCCAGATGTCAAACTCAACTAACTATCCTTGCACATCACATTTAACAATAAACAAAGCAATTTATTTCCACGTTACTTCCCTCAACACAAGCTCTATCCAATTCTCTGTCTACGATTTTATTGAGTTTTTATTTCCTCAATTTCTCTCCGTGCCTCCTCCTCTCAGCCTCTTTCTCCCGGTGAATCTGATCCCACTGACCCAGCGCTTTTCCTCAGTGTCCTGCTTTATGCTGACCTCACAGGAGAGGAAATGTTTTGTTTGATACTTAAGTGTGAAGAGATCTGTGGCCACTCTGCCAAGTCTCATTACTCACCACCATGTTCAGCTGTGTTACATGAAGCAAACCCAAGAAGGAGGAAAAAAGGGGAGACGGAGAGACAGAGAAAGAAAATGTTCATACTTCCCCAGACAGACGAGTGACTGAGATTCCAAACGCAGTCATCGTGATCAAAGTTAATTGGCTGCAATTGGCTGGTTAAATATTTCCTTATGCCCTGGCCATGTAGAATCCATTCTAGCTGCACTTTATTTAATAGATGTGCCCCAATCATTTGAGGAAAAAAATGGCAGTTTGTGACAACGCTTAAATGTGGTTTTGCTCAACATCTGTCCTGTGTTTTGATTTCTTTTCATGTGTGATGGAACCGTTCACAGATGAATTGGCAGCTCAGACTACTTATAAAATTATTTAAAAATACAGTGCATATATTTCTTCTGCTCTATGTCAGTAACAAAATTCTTACATTTAGTTTTGACACTTTAAAGATTCAGATTTTTTCCAGCTACAAGAAGAACCTTATTATGGCTAAAATAGCTGTCTGTCGTCTGCTGGAAGAATGCTTTTTAGAACGTCTAATGTAAGGACCTCTCTGCAGACGCTGCAGTGATTGTCATTAACAATCATACCAGAGGAGGAGTGACATTCTCTCGAAGGCATATTGATCTCTCCTGTTAAACTGAGCTGGGCCAGTCTGAGTGTTAAGTGCCAGTTCTCAGCAATGCCTAACCAGTTGTGTTTCCTCCCTGCTGATTTACAGTCCTCCATCTCAGATAGAGCTAAATAGAGTCCAACTATAAATACCACAGCCAGCAGCAGTTATGTATTTAAGCATGTGCAGAAATGCATATGGTCCATCTAATTTGGTCTAAGCCATAAAGGGAGACCCCAGAGGCTGTGCAGAAACACAGGTGCAGAGTTAGTGGCCTAACTGTGTGTGAGTGGTCCATCTAAGTCTTAACGCTGTCGTCCTGCCAGCCTCTGCACAAGGACATTAAATCGGGCTCTGCTTCCTTGTATTTTCACAATATATAGCTCTTAATTATTTGAATTTCATTACAATGTTTTTAAAAAAAAATTAAATAATAATTTTTAAAGCGTTATCATAGGACTGTTTAACATAACAATTAAGCAGCATGATATTGTAATCAGTCTGCAGAAGCCACAGCAGAAGCTCTAGTCTTAGCTTGTGTACTATGTGTGTTCAAGTGTGGATGTGTGTCAGTGGAGGCTGGACCGCGCTGATAGAGCTGGTGAGTGACGATTCAGGGGAAAGTCATAAAAAGAAAGAGGGCATGCCGAAGGGGTCAACAGGGATCAGTTTCACCCTTACGTCGCTCTCTCTCCCTCCTTTTCCTCTAACCTTTTTCTGGATCAGCGCTCTCTTTTTTCATTCACTGTTTTTAAGGTCGGTCACAGAAATACTGCAGCTTCACCAAAAGACTTGCCCTCCTGAGCTACACGCGCAAATCTCTCTATCGATCGTCCCACACAAACCATTTCTGCTCGGCCATTTAAAGGACCGGTGTAGTATTATATGAACAGCACAATCTGTTTTTATGATCAAAAAGGCTCTCACTGAAGGAAGTATTAGTAAAGTAATTCAAGGCAATATGATCCCGATTGATGCGATCTCCACTGTATTCATTTTTCCTTATAGAAGAAGTTGTATTTTAATAGCTACAAAGATAAACATGCAGTCAATTTTTATTTCTTAGATAAATGAAATTAAAAACATAAAACAAAATCAGTATTTGCTCTAATTTGTTCAATAATAGCAACATCATAGTGGTAAGGAAATATAAACAACTTAATTCAATTTTTTTTTAAATTGTATTTTCAGAATTATATTTTGTCGTTGAATTATATCCTTAATTTTTTTTTTATAACATACTTTCATAAGTAAATTATAAATACAAGTTGTTGTTCATATGTCTCATTTTTTGAAGCATAGTAAATTTACTCTACTGAATGTCATTTTTACGCAAGTGCTGTCGCAGGGGTTGCATGTGGAGTTAATTGATGGTCTAAAGTGATGTGTATAATGAAGCCCACTGAGGCTGAGTTCACTGGGAAGACTGACAGCTCTGCTGTGAGTCGGGGTGTGAGTTTACTGTAGGTGTGCTGCTGTAGCCCAAACGCTAACGCAGAGCAGTATGTGGGAACCAGGGGCCTCTCTCTCGCTGGCCAAGCCCCCTGTGCTCCCCTCTCAGTAGGGTACGGGGGCTGCCGTCTCCCGCCTCCATGGGTGAGAAAACAACCCTCCCCGTCTGGAGAATAAAGGGCATGGGGGCAAACCACTCACAGAGAGAGAGAGGGGGAGAGGTCTCTAAAGGTGGGAACATTTTAAATTAGTCCACTGATGCCTCCATGCTGTGTGCAGTGCTTGCTTGCACACTTGTACACATGCACTCTAAACATGTGGTGCTACTAAGTCTTAACACACACACAGGCACATATGCAAACACATACGTACTGTACACTTGTGAAAGTATCCACACTCACACACACATACCTGTGTAGCAATCCGGTAACACTGTAAGCTGACTACCTTTTATAGCTCCCAGTCTGCAGTCACAGGGTTGAAACCTCCTCTGTCACTCTCACCCAGGGTTTGCCTGTTAATGAGAGATGCTGTGAAACGCACGGTTACCTTTTCCTACTGGCTGAAATGGTCCTCCAGAGCCTCTTAGTGTGGAGCCATTCTGTTGGTTTTATGTCCCACTGTAGAGAGTCAGATCCTGTACTTGCCATTCCATGTGACTGGTAGCTTTATTGTGTTTTCCCTGATAGTTTATTTTTTTGGTGATTTTATTCCCAGTAAGGAAGAACACGAGGCTAACTGTGGTTTTCATTGAATCATGAAATTAAGTCATTCGGTTAATCAGTTACTCATTAACACTGTAGCTGCGTGCCGTTGATTATTTATATTTCAAATAAAAACCGTCAAAATATCAGATTAATCCATGAAGCTCTGTACTGGCAAAAAGCTTTGAAACAAGAGATTAGAAGTTGCTTTCCCTTTAAAAAAAAAAATTAAATATGGAGCATTCTGCTGAAACCAGATTGTGCCGCTTTCATACATTGTGTATTTTGTCAGATGGGCTTATTTGGTTCTGTACACCCTGATGTGGGTATTTCATCATTTGCTTGGCTACTGATGCAGCAGTTCTGTCATGTTCCTCGACACAACTCCATCAAGCCTGAAGGCAGGGCCGCTGGTGTGTTTTGGAAAGACTACAGACAGAAAGTGGAGGTTTCAAAGCCACCCTGTCAATCTTCGCTCCACAGAGCACCACATCACCCCCACCCTCTACCCACTATCCCAACACAGCCGATTCATACGCCAATAAGGGTTGAGGGTGCATGGAAAATATAACATTACTGTCTGGTGACAAATGATGATATTAAAGAATAGATTTCTTGTCCTGAATTAAAAAGGGAGACGCAGCACCTGCCCAGCATGGTTTGTGGAGGAGGAGAACAGAAACTTGCACAGATTTGTCCAAACAACAGTCAACTTGGCAGGAATAAACTGTTTCACTGTGGATATGTTCATTGGAGGGGGAAAATGCTGAAATGACTGAGATTTGATATAGCATTTAATGTTGCTCTCCTTGAGGTGCGGTTTGGATGTGAAATGCCAAAAATAGGAAATAATGAGGAGCAGCTCATCTATCACACATAACTAATTTATATTTTTCACTCCCTACCTGTGGGGTGTTTCCTCCTTCTCCAACTTTTCCGACACTTTAAAGACCACTTTGTTAAAATGTAGTTTGTTTCTGAGAAAAGCTCCCTCGGTATCCCTTCTCTTGATTGTGGGATTTTTTTTTCTGTAAAACCAGCATAGACTTCTCTATACCTGTGCTTTGTTTGGCACTGCTGTTTGAATTCCGTGACTGTTCAAGCACAGATTGTGGATTGGAATGAAGTGGGTTTGAAGAACTCTCCCTTTGTTACCCACATCCTGTGTTTGACCCCCAGATAATCACAGCCCTCCCTCCTGCACCCTCCTCCTTCCCCCCCAGACAGGGGTGCCTGTGGTGGGAACGGAGAAGGAAGTTGCTGGGGGTCACAGACCACGGGGGGGATGACAGCCTCTGCCGGTAGAGTGGCGGTATTGAGAACCTGCGAACCATGGATGAGCCTTTTTCACATGGCATTAGCCTGTAGGGTCACAAGGAATTTCGTGATGATGGCTGTTATCGCTCACACTGTGGTTTTGACCACCCACCCACCCCCACCCCAACAGCTCACCTGAGAGAGAAGATGAGATAGGGGGAGAGAGGGGCCAGCTTGTATCCAAAAAGTGGACACTATTGTATGGCAGTGACCTAGACCTTCATGGGAGGAAAAAACAGGGCTAAAAGGGAGTTAACATGGTCCTTTCTGTGTTTTGGTAACATGCATTGCAGAGTTGCGCCGTCTTTCTTCTCCCTGCCTCTGACTGTTGCAGTCACCACTTTGAGCTCTTTCCAGGGCTACAGGAAGACTCAGGCCGTCATCGCTGATTGCTTAATGACAGATGCCAAGGGAACAAAGAGGGCTCTGATAACTTCCTCCCCAGTGAAAGGTTTTCAGCAGACTAGTGGAAAGACAGAGACAGAAAAGGGAAGAGAGGGTGAATGATGCAGAGATGGAAGCATCCTGAGGTAGAAGCATCCTGTCTTCAATTCTTGTGCATTTTTTAATGTTTTCTTCTTTCCTGTACAGATAAAGTCTGCTTGGTAGCTGCATGAACTCAGATAAAAGAAAAGAATGTTGCTGATGAATTTAACAGAAAGACAGTGTTTGTATAAGGAGTAATTGCAATGGCTTCTGGTGGAGGGTCTTCACTCCTTAGTACAGTAGGAACATCTGGTGCGAGTTAGTGGTGATTGTAGGTTTTAGAGAGACCACTGTTTGCTTGGTGAGGGGAGAACGGGGGGATTCGATGGAAAAGAGATGTTCAAAAGGTTCCAAGAAATTCTCAGACTGCCCCTCAATGTGCCACCGTCGTGAAGGCCTGTCAGTCTATTGTTAGCGTTATAAAAACAAAATAATAACAGCATGTCACTTTTTCTTTTAAGACTTCCAGGGAGTCAGTAACTTCAGGTGCTTATGAATTATTTTATGAAGTCGTGCATGACTGTAAATTACCTACTTCATCATAAGGTGACACTGTATAAATCACAAATTACGATTTGACCTTCTTTTGTCATTAAGCACTTTTTTTATTTGCATTCAGGTGACTATATATCCACCTACATTTTTTTTATTTTTTACATACAACGAATCTTTTAGGTGTTTATTTGTCAAATTCAAAATTATCCTGAATAGTAAAATTAAGCGCTGAATAGTGTTGTCTTTCTATCCACTTCAACCTGCAGCATTCGTGGCTCTGTGGTGTTTACGAGGTCTTCAGAAGTGGCTCCTAATGAGTATGTGTAAGGGTTACAGTACGACATTACCCACAGCCACCTCCTCTATTAGCTCTCCCAGTCCACCCAGGGAGCCAGTGCAGAGGTTTATGCCAGCCCCAGCTGGAACAGTAATTGTTGGAGTCTGCTCATTCTTCCAACAACCCCCTCCCTTATATATTCCCAGTGCACACACACATACAAACCTCTATCTGGAGGTCCCAGACCCTCATTCACCTATTAATTAAGCATCGTAACATAACTGAAGAACAATGTAAACATGGAAAAACAATGAAGTGGAAGGGGCACGGGCATTCAAACTGTAAAACCCAAACCCCTGTATTTTTCTTGGCCTTTTGAATTTTTAACGCTTTACAGTTGTTGAGGTTTGATGTGTTTATTAGCTCTGAGGATTTGGACCAGTCCATGAAAAATCATTCATAATCAAGCAGCACTTATAATGGCTGCAGTCAGGCCTAATTGCTGAGGCATATTTATGTGTTTCGGGTCATGGCAGAGTTTTGGCTGTAGGACCTAAAGTAGGTCTATAATTATCATGCTGAATAATATTGTTCTCCAATATCTGTTTTGATCCACGCTGGCTTTCACACTCTGAAAGAAAAACATTACATGGGAAGAACAAATATTAGGAGCTATTGTCAACAAGGTACAAGCAGACAGCATACAATTTGGGATGATATACCAAATGAGCGTAACTAAATTGTTCTGTTCCACAGCAGTGAAAGAGGTGATAGGAGCTGATTGTCTGCAGATTGTGTCTGATTAATCAGCAGGTAATTACTGGATAATAGAAGCATTCCAGTCACTTACACCAGAATGGGAGGTCTTTGAAAGGAGGCTTTATGAGGCGCTTAACCCTGGGTGCTGTTTTTGTTTTCCTATACAAACAGACATGCCTCCACTACTTAAGGAATTAAGCACACTAATACGTCTGGTTTGAGTTCTGCTCTGAGTCAAATTTGGAGATTATTCGTGAACATAAATTATCCACAAGATTGTTGGCATCAGATCCCCAAGCTGTGACAAATTGCTGCTTTCTTCAACTATTAAAGATCTGCTGGTGAGTGTGTGGGAACAGATTAGGCCAACAGAGCAATGGGCCCCCGCCTGCACCCCATGTCAGTTGACAGTCCATCTTCTGGAACGTAGGGCTCAGAGCTCACTCCATGTGAGGTCACTTTGGACTCTATCCCCCAGCCTTTACCCGTTACTCTCCTCCATCTCCACCTCTCTACCCTTCCACCCCCTTATCGGGGTGCCGGAGCCCCGGAGAGGAGGGGAGAGGGGTCACGGGGTCAAAGTCTTTTCCTCTTTGGATCTCGGGGCTTGCTGGGAGAGGCTTGGCGAGAGAATGGCTGCATTAGAGCTGGGGTTGGGGGTCAAGATTTTAATTCTGTTAAAGAACAGCTGGTTTGAGTTTCTCCTCACGTCGCTCTTCCCTCCCTCTCTCCACAAATCCAGGGAGATGAAAAATTTGTTCAGAGGGGAACCAGTAAAATAAAAAAGGTTTACGGTCCAAAGCCCTTACCCTTACCCTGCTCTAGCATTAGAGAGGAATGTAATAACGTCAGCATTTGGCCTCAGTTAGATTGACTTAAAACAAGGAAGTCCTTTCTGTGTTTTGGTGTCTTAACAGCCGGATGAAACTTAATTAAAAAGCTCAAAAAATTGGGAGGGATATTTCATACTTGAGGCCAGAGGAATTCTCTTCCTCAAGTTTCTATTTCCATGAGAAATTATTATTTCTCACATAACTTTAAACAGGTGAAACTAACCTTTTCGACAGTTACGTAACTAATTTAAAACCTGCAGCTTTCCAGAGAAATTAAAAGAGAAACTACATCATAGAGATATCGAATGCTGTCTCTGTTATTCACACTAGATTAGAGCTCACTGAAACAAATTTAGTGGTTAGCGTCACATGAATTTCAAAGCCTCTTAGCAAGCGTATTGCTCAACCTCCTGTTGCCTATATTTGTAGCCACCCCTAGTTTTTGCAGTTAGCAGCTTTAGCTTCCCTGTCTCTCCTCTGCCCCACTTGAAATGTGTTTATCTGAATGCCAAGGCAGGACTCCCTCACATTTTGAGCTGGCTGATGGGGCGGAGAGAGGGGAGGAGGGGAGAGGCACTAGAGCGCTCCTATAAATGGAAAACTAATAACAGATTTTTTAGTCTGCTTTCTCCTGCGCTCTTTTGCCGGCTGGCTGGCTGACTGGCCCCGGGGCTGTGTTGGTGTGTGGCGCAGCAGCAATCAGAGGTCATAATTTCATTGGCGGTTAGCATCAGGTTCAATTTTTCTAGTAGGTTACATTTACCAGAAAGTCTGGATTGTGTTACCGTGTACCGGTGGAATCAGTGCAGAGCTGCAGAATCCCTTTACCTTTCCAAGAGGAGCCAGGCATCCCCAAAGGGGAAGAGGGTTGTCTACATATGTTTGGAGATGCACACTAACAGACATGTACACATGCACAGACTATTAATGCAAAGACTCTTTATACCAAACTAATTAGCTGACATGCATTCTTTAACTATATATGCCAACCTAGGGAGTGTTAGGAGTTTCTGGTTTGAGATTTAATTGACTAAGTCTGTGGGTGTCCATATCTTTAGACCCCTCTAGTGGTAGCAGTGTTTTCAAACTGATGATGAGGTACATTTTTTATTTAGACAGAGCTGGTAAGGGTTCATGGTTAAATAAAATAAATAAAGAGAGCTCATTTAAAAGGGTATAAAGAAAAGTTGCTGGGGGGACTGAGGTGTCCAGCCAGAGCACACATTCCTGAATAAATATGTTGTTCTAGTGAAAAAATCATCTTGAACATGTGGGGAGTATCCCTTCCAAGAAAGAAACTTCCCTGAATTCTAAAAAATAAAAAGAGGTATTTCTGAAAGAGTGTAGGAATCCCACTTTAACCAGAATGAATGTTCTGTGTTTTTCAGGAATGTGACCAGGTACATATCGATGATGTGTCCTCTGATGACAACGGCCAGGATCTAAGGTACAACATTAGCGCACATTGATTCTTCAAACAAGAACAAGAAATGTCTCCTATGCTTAGCTGCAGTGAATGGTGAAGCAGCTTATGCTAACACATTTTTTCTTTGTCTTTGTTTTAGTACGTATAACTTCAGCGCTGACGGTTTTCATGCAGCAGCTACCAGTGCCAACCTATGTCTGGCCACAGGCGTGCGGGGAGGCGTGGACTGGATGAGAAAACTGGCCTTCCGCTACAGACGAGTAAAAGAAATCTACACCACCTACAAAAATAACGTCGGAGGTAATCCCCAACAAGCAGTGCAGCTCTGTACAGATCTGTTGAGTAGAAATGAGCTTGCAGATGTACATGCCCTCATTGTGTGGGCGTTTGTGTGAGTGTCTGCGCGTGTTCACGTGTGTGTTCTAAAAGCACACATGCCGCACCACTTGGTCAGGGTAAATTTTGAAAATTTCAGTGGTATTCGTAGGGCTGGTCCAACCCAAACAATGTTACCCTGCGTTTCAGGTCTGCTGGGCCCAGCCAAAAGGGAAGCCTGGTTGCAATTGCGAGCAGAAATTGAAGCCTTGACGGACTCCTGGTTAACACTGGCACTGAAAGCACTAACATTAATCCACTCAAGGTAGGACTCCAGTGAGGAAAATTGTACCCAGTCCCATACCGCACATATATAAACTTGTATGTGGTGTAAATAAGTCAACTCCAGACTCCCACGCTATTAAAGTCAACACCAATGCCCTGGATTTGTCTTTTGGACAGCCTTTATCTTCAGATTTTGAAAAATGGTTGTGCTAAGAGATCTGACTTGAAAAAGGAGCAGAGATCCATTCTTCATTCTATGACATGTTTTAAAGAATTGATACATTGCTGTGTCTTTATTTGCTGCACACTGTGTTTTCTTTTGTCCTCCCTCTGAGTGTTATAAAATGATGTCATCCCTCTGCTCTCCTCCTCTGTCTTTCTACTTCAGGTCAAACTGTGTGAATATCCTGGTGACCACCACGCAGCTCATCCCTGCTCTGGCTAAGGTCCTGCTCTACGGCTTGGGAATAGTCTTTCCTATCGAGAATATTTATAGTGCAACCAAAATAGGTAAAAACTGCATTTTGTATGTCATGTCTGAAATTAGTTTCTCTTTTGTTCTGCCCACTGTGCTGAGTTTTTTTCCTCTGTGAAACATGACTGCTTATTATTTTAGCTTGGTGAGTGTAAACAGTTAAGACACATATGCTACCTAAGTGAGAGGACTGAGGCGTGGACAGGGTGGGAGATTCAGTCACCGGAGAGGGTTGATGTTCTTCTGTGAAGGAATAGTCCTAATCAGCCTGGGATTATTTTCTTGGAGCTGGGCCTGTGCTGGGCCTCTTCAGGCCTCTCCTGCTCGATCTCTGCATATGAAACCACTTCTGCACATTTATGTCATTCCAGAGCAACAGGACCCCCTCCTCTGCCTCCCCCCATCTCCCCACTTTTCTTCCCACCTCCCCATTTTTTCACAGTTCCAAATGCAAAATAAGCGTCAAGCTTCACCCTTGCACTGTTTTCAGGCCTATCAGTGCAGAGCTGCAGCATAGCTCAGGGTTCCACAAAAGCACTCTGGTCCTCCTAACCAGACCCTGTAGCATGCAAGAGTGATTTGTCTGTTCGTCGTAGTTTTGAGGAGGCAAAGTGAATGCTTTTAAGAATGTCTTTATCTGAGGTCTGATCTTATCACATCTCTTTCCTGAAGTCACTGTTTACACTCTGCCCTATTTTGTACGTGTGCTGTTTTAAAGGGGCTCTTGTCACCCTGTGCCTCTGAATCAACTTCAGTGTGAGTCTTTGCAAGTGTGTGTGTGTGTGTGTTTGCCTGTGTATCTGTTTGCATCCACGCAAGGCTTTGCTAACATCCTGTTCTCAACTCCTCCACAGGGAAGGAAAGCTGCTTTGAGAGAGTAATTCAAAGGTTCGGGAGGAAAGTTGTTTACATTGTTGTTGGAGATGGGGTGGAAGAGGAGCAAGGCTCAAAAAAGGTAAGACAACTTGGAATAATAGATACCACACTTTATATACACACTAGCGTCATCTGGTGAAAACATTTGTGAGAAATACATGGAGGTATGAGGAAAGATAATGTTTCATTTCCATAAGGTCAGGAGTTCATCATGAATGCTTATGGAACACAAAACATACCTGCCATACCTTCCAAAGAAAGAAATCGCCGTCCCAGCTCTCCTCCTCAACAGTTTTGCTTTACTTTCGTTCGTTTATCCTCTTATAGGGCGTCCAAGTACAAGAGAGAAAGTCTGTAGTATGTAATCAGCGCTCTTCCTCCGCCATCTCAGGTTTACAGAGCAGGGGAGGGGAGAGATGGCATAATTATATATTCCTGCTCGGTGCCCTGAGCAGTGTGAATGCTGTATGTGTAATGCTAGACAGGCCCTTTCAAGCATGTTGAAGGCACATCGTAAATAGAGCACACATAAAGGAGACTTAAATCATTGTTGATGAAATTAGAATATTTACTACAACGACAAGCCTGTTAGCACGAGATGGACCAAGAAAGGCTCAAAGCCGACACACCCCCCCGTGCTCTTTTAGGAAACATGACGGTATCTCTTCACATGAATCTGACATCTGACTTGCCCTTTTTCTGTTACCTGTTGGCTCTTGCTTCACATCTTGTGCATTCAGCATTTCTGTCAAGTTTGGATGTACACCAAATGCTGCATGCAAGCCACACACTGCAAACATATTCATTAGCAAATTAATCAGCGGCCCAGGAGAATATTTCCCTGACAGCCACGGTGAGCCACAGTGTCAGGCTGAAGACGTGGAGTTTCCCTTTGAAAAGCCTCCAGCTCCTTTTTCACCTGTTTCTCAGTAAACAATGAGTAGAGGCGTGAGGATAGATGAAGAGTGATTAGGCAGTGATTAGGGAGAAGTAACAACCTTTACCCTGGATAAAAGTGTAAAGCAATAGCTCTGTATTATGAAAAGCGAACACACCCTGGGAATGTGGTCTTGAGGGATGATTGTGGAAAAAGATGCAAATATTTTTACTCAGTCTTGAGTTGTTGGAGTGTGACATTGATGGAAGGATAAGGTGTTTTTTTTCCCCATTTGAGTGGTGTGAGTCCCACGACACGCCATGCAGTAAAAGGTTTCTGTGTCAACATCAGAGAGGACGTGAAATAACACAACAATTTCACCCGTCAGGAGGCGCATATCAGACGTGACACTGTGTGGAACTACAAAAGCAAATGTCTGGAGGTTCTCTCGGCCCTCATTCCTTCACCTAAAAAAATCCACAATCCCTGAAACAATTCTGTCTTCAGTTATTACCATCGCCTGGGAGAGAAGGGAGAGATAACATCTCCAGCTTTTAAACTTAAAAGCAAAGACAATTTACAAAACAAAAAGCAAAGAGCTTTTTAAGGGTCAGTGCAGGCTCTCCTAAGCGGAACATACGCCTGGGAGAGGCCATACCTTTGATAAGGGGAGGGTAATGGGCTCCACACACTGAGGAGCTGAGGACTCTACCTGACAAGCTCCTTTCATTCTCTGCGACTCAGGTTTCTCTCCCATCCTTTGCTTGGGAACAACAGCTCATTTGCACTGTCCTAAACACACACTGGCAGTCAGGAGGTTCATTCAAAAGACACTGTGGGGAGTTCATTTCTGTTCAGGTTGAAGGCAGCTACTGGATTAGTTTGGAGGTATAAAACTATATGTTGATGCAATTAGTTGGAGGTACAAATGTACAATTTGCCTGTACAGGCGTATGCACAAGGGAGCAAGAGGAGCACTTGTGCTTTTGATATGATTGCTTTTCCTTGTGAGCGGACCAGGCTTTCTTCATTCATTGAACGTATTAGCTGCAGTTTAAAGAATACAGTCTAAACAGAACATATAGCAAGTGTTTGGAAGGCCTGCAAGTGGCCCAATGCGGGAAATGTACATTGTTTATTTTGTCCACATATTTGTAAACTGTAAATTTTAACAAATAAAAAAAAACTTGTAGATTACAATAATGCTCATTTAACTGTTCCATAACCTGTTGGCTCTTTTTCCACATCTTGTATTCAGTATTTCTGCTGAGTTTGGATTGAAACCAAATGCTGCATGTAGACACACACCTTCATTAGCAAATTATTTAGCGCCATTAGAGCATATTTCCTGGACAGACAAAGTGCCAGAACTCGAGACATTTTATTTTTCTTCAAATAAATAACTAAGAGGATGAATAATAATAATAATAATAATAATAATAATAATAACTATAATTGCCTTAAACCTTAAAATTTGTGTTTAAATAAAACTAAATTTATGTTGTTTTTTTCCTCCCGCAGCACAACATGCCCTTCTGGAGGATCTCCAGCCATTCAGACCTCATGGCCCTCCACCATGCTCTAGACCTGGAGTACTTGTAGCACTACACCACCATCGTACACCTTGCTCCGCCTCAGCACACCATGCAACCTTTCACCTTCGCCCTCCAGCCCCATCCCACGCTTGCCGCAGACCCCACAGCTCAGACAAAAAAAAAAGCCCCCCTGTGCTGCCTGGCGTCTGTCTTTCACTACATAGGAAGAAGAGAAGAGGAGAATGGAAAAAGGAAGGCTGAGCACACGGTTAATGTGCTGACATACGGTCACACATCGTCTTAACCCTAAACATTTTCTTTTTTTTCTCCACGAAGCGAAGGAGAGAGAGAGGTGAATTTACGGCGCTGCAGCTGCTTGCCCTGGTTACTGTGAATTGGCCGCTTTCTGAAGCTGTCAAAGTGTTTTACGGCCCCATGTTTGTGCCGGGACTCTGTCAGGGTTCACACCTGTGAGGGGAGCAGAGCTACTGATGGCCTCGCCTGCCTCACCTCACCTCGCCACAGAACTCCGCTACAGTAAACCGCAGGCCCACGACTACTGGTGGTGACATTACTCCGTCCCTCTAGCTCGTCCCCCCTCTGCTTCTCACCTCCCCTCCTATTTCTGTTCCTTATCTGTTTACCTACTTTTTAGTCTCCCCTCCATCACGGGACAGACAGACAAAGCGACTGCTCCTCTGTTAAGCGTCGGCCTGGGAGTCCTGTGCTTCTTATTTATGAACAGAGACTTTGTGAGTGGCACCGTGCCACTGAGAAGGTACCTCGACGACAAAAGACTCGTGCCTTTTACAAAGTACTATTGATTTCCACCACAGCGAGAGGAAGACATTTATGGAAGAAACAAAAAAAAGGGGTTTTCTAATAATTTAAGAAAATTACAAAAAACTTTATTTACAATGCTGAGACAATCGTGTACAGAGGAAATCTTTTTTTTTGTGTGTGTAAGTTTGTAATCACTGGACTATTCCTTCCTATATTCATTTAGGTACATGCTCTTGAAAGGTGGCAATGCTTTTTCATTGAAGTTAAAAAAAAAAACAAGGCATCCCATCGCACATAAGCTTGTGCGACGCCTGAAAGTGTTGATGTGTTCAAGTTATGTTCGATAAACAAATATGTAGATAATGGGATTTTGTGATAAATTGTTTTGTCAAGACCAAAAGCATGGATGTCAAGTGTCAAGGACCTTTCTTTTGATTCTGTGATGTTTCTCATCCTTACAGGAAACTTCAGTCACACCTTTATATAGAATTACAGGTCTCCTCTACTACGCGTCCTTTTTAGACACATATTTCAAAGGGAAATAGGTTTTTGTTTTGTTGTTTTTTTTAGTTATTCAGAAAGGTAGCTCACGACTTGTGTCCTTATGGCATTTCACCAGCTTGCAGCCCTGACCCCATGTATTTGAAAGCAAACTTAATTCTGATAAGGGTTTCGGATATGGCAAGTGGCCTCCGGAGAGCCATTTTAATGACAAATTTGAATAAATCTGATATTTAAAAAAGCAGGCTTGAATAGGTTTTATTATCTTTTATACAAGCACTATAACAACTCTTGTACAGCAAGCGTAATTTTGTATGATATAGTGTTTTTATTTCAACTTTGAAAATACATTCTGTGTCCCTCTTTGAAGTAGCTGAAATACATGAAGCCCCGCTCATAGTGCTTCTACATCTGTGGATGGGGAAACCATAATTAACATTGAGAGAAAAGCCACTAACTTCGAGGGGTTTGTGAACATACAGGACATGTGCTATCGACTGTGAATTTCTTAAAACGGAAACCGACTTGTTGCGTTTCTAATTTTTTCCCTCCTTTGCACATGATCACTGTTGGCCTTTACATTTCAATTCA
>OMNN01000013.1:0-11033 GCA_900302755.1 Chromis chromis | reverse complement strand
CACACACACACACACACACACACACACACAGACACACACACAGACACACACACACACACACACACACACACACACACACACACACACACACACACACACACACACAGACACACACACACACACACACACACACACACAGACACACACACACACCCACACACACACACACACACACACACACACACACACACACACACACACACACACACACACACACACACACACACACACACACACACACACACACACACACACACACACAAACACAAACATACTGGTGTTTAACTCACCCTCAGTCTAAAATAAACACTTGCTCCTCTCTCAACCTATTTGTCTAAATCTAGCAGTCAGATGCACTAAGTGTGTCTCTTGGTAGAAGAACAAATAAACAGCCTTGATAATCAGGATAGCATTTAAACCCTTCACTACGTACACTACAACACACCCCCTAATTGGACTCAACTGTTTTGCTGCTAACTAGCTGCTAATTAGATCAGAGTATTCCTCTCACTCCCTCTCTGTGTCATTATTTGCTACGAACAAAACACTTCCAAGTGTTTCACACAAAAAAAGTGCAGAGTACTCCTGCGTGTGGCGGAAAAGCAAGCAGACAATTTTTGTCAGAGGATTGCAGCTGGACATGCACCTGATGGTGTGTGCACAGATATGCGTCTTACATACTTTTAAGATTTTATTAATCATTGTGTCTGTGTGTTTTGGCTGCTTGACACAGACACAGATGCAGGAGCCAAAAGGCAGTGCCCTCGTTAAGCCGCTGTCAGAGAGGGTTTGTAACAGCCCACTGGAGCCCATCTGTATCCTAAAATGCACATACACATGCACACACAAATGGGTTTGTATGTGTCTGTGTGCATGTGTGTGCGCGCGTGTTGGTGCAAACATGTAGTTTTGCTTATATTGTATGAGTATACATTTGCAAAAACGCTGTTATTTTTGCACAGATGGGTTTTCTTCCAAATCTCTGTGTGTGTGGGTGTCCACAAGTCTGCTGTAGGTGAGTGGTGAAGGGCAGTGACTTCGTGCTCTGGTTTTAGCCTTGGCCGTGGATACAAGTGTTTGGACTGCCATGTTTTCCTCTGATCTGCCTCCTCTCTTTCATCAAGAAAACCACAGAGAGCAGGGCAGAGGAAGACGAAGCGGTTTAAAGGCTGGCAGCAACACCGTGGCCTTGAGGTGTTATCTCTGCCCCTCACTGTGTTGGGGAGAGTGTGGAAGGGATGCAGAGAGAGAGAGGGAGAAGGGGACTGTGGGAGTGATTGCAGTGTAACCCACTTCTCTTTTTTTTCTTTCCTGCGTGGAGCAGGATGGTTAGCAGATGGTCTTGTTACCAGCAAAATGAAAATGAACGCAGTAAAAATTTGCTTGTGTTAATTTCTCATCCCCCAGGTGAGACGTCGAGCGCTCACATACACAGAGCGGCACACTCACACGTTCGCACACTTATCGCAGATACACGTGCGTGCGTGGCCTTGCCCTGCTGGCTTTAAACACACACCATCTGCATGCGGAGAAAGTGTGTCGGAGGAGTGTGAAGCGTGTGCTTGGCTTAAGGAATGTGTTTCCAATGTTCGTAGCCATAGCTTATGTTGCTTTGGAATGTAAAGTGTTACCAAACACTTCATGTATCAGTCATCAGTAACCCAGTTGTCCAAAGACAGTGGGTGATTTGAGGGCAGACTGACGGAGCTGAAAAGAGGGCTGAATTGGCAATTACAGGCAAAGGGAAGCAAGGGAATCTGTGCTAACAGGGAGGAGGAGATGGCATGTTCATCCGCAGATGAAGACTAAATCCTTTCATTCTCTCCTCATCTTCCCTCCCTCCTTCCGCTGCTTGCTTAGCAGTGAGATGAGAGCTTCTGCTTTGTAACGTCTGCTTCTCCATGTTTGTGTGTATCAAGAATCCGGACTAGTCCATAGCTTATCCCTCTGAGTGTGTGTGTTCTGCAGGGATAGAAGCGCCTTAGCCTCCCTTATCGTTTTACAGTAGGGTGCTCGCTATTGCTGTTTGAACCCCCAGGGAGAAAGAAAATGATGGAGTGAGGGAGAGGGAGAAAAACATACCTACACCAAGTGGAAAGTATCATAATTTTTATTTTTATTTGCAGTGATTCAGAGACACCATGCCTGTTTTTTTCCCTTGCACAAGCGCTGTCGTAGCCAGCCTTACATCAGTAGGACATGATGATTGCTGCCACAGTGTAGTCCTTGTACCTTTTTGTAAAGCACAATAGGGGACTGACATCACTGTAGCTTTTTTGTATGGTAGTCCTCTTTATCAGCTAAGTTAATTCAACGTCTTAAAGAAAGACAGAGGGAAGAAAGAGAGCTGGCAGATTTAAAAGACGGCTGGGAGGGAGATGCTGCACGGCTAATGGGCCTTCAATATTCAATGAAATGAAATGAGAGGTGGATTAAGAGGGAGGGGAAGAGGAAATAAAGAGAACAGGCTTAAAGGGACTTCTTTTGCTATTTTTTTCCCCAAATGTCTTTGACCATCAACTCTTTCTGCTACTAACAAAAGGCTCAAACTCAACACCACCTGCAAACAACATGTTCAGCGGATGATCCGTGGCTCTCTCCTTGATCTCTCCCCACCTTTGTGAAAAGGAATGCAGATGCAGTCACCTCGGAGCTCTGCTTACATCGCTGCATTTGCTGGTTTGATTCCCATAAGGTGGAGCCAATGCCAAAATGTGTGGGCCCGTGATGGTGCTGCAGCGTGCTTCAGATAAACTCAAAAGGCATATGTTACATTCATATGTATGTTTAACGCGCACACTTGCACACTCGTGTCTCTGTGGTGTTAATACCAAGCCACTATGCTGCCCACGCAGTCCTTGGATGTGAATGAAATGAGTCATATGTGAGGATGCTCTTCACAAACACACCACGCACAACACATATGTCACCCTTGAACGTACAAAACACTCCGACATACATTGTGCTCGTCATTACATTGCAGCCCATACTGTCCCGCCTCACTGTTAACAAATCAGTGGCTCAAAAAGTGAACTGCACTGTGTGTACTGACACAGATCTACCACATCTCCTGTTGCTCTTTAACTAGTGCGCTAAGTTGCAGGTCTTGGTAGAGTCCTTGATGTGTGCAGAAGAGTGATGATAAGCTCAATGCAGTCTGTCTGTGTCCTGGACGTGACCACCACATTAATATAGTACTAATACCACGCTCTGTCTGCTGCATGCTAATCACCACCACACTCTTTCTCACGGTCTCTCTCTCTCTCTTTTTCTCATATAGTCTATTGTTGTGAGACATGTGAGACAGACGGGTGAGAGAAGGCAGACTTAAACAGGATGACTGAATTTAATCTGGCGACTGTCATAGCACCACCACTATCTTTATATGCTCTTATCCATTTTCTTTCAGAGGGAGCAACAATTACACCAGGGTTTACATAGGAATAGGAAGTTTCTGACTAGCATTAGTACATCTATAAGAGTCTTTAATTTGTCTTCACTATCAGTTAATGCAACTGGAGGTATATAGAAAGGAATATTGCAGTTACCACATATCTTACCATGGGAGCTTATTTTGAGTCTCCAAACTTCACTGAAAATCATAATTTGACTTTAACACTTGAAAGGTCTTGGCACTTAGCCCACCTAGAAACAACAACAAAAAAAAAACAACCTCCGACCCCTCACCCTGCCACACACAAGCATATCTCAAACTGGATGGATAAACAAGGCCACTTCAAAGCAGCTCAGTGCCGGTGCCAGCAGGCCTGAGAGGCAGAGGAGAGGGAGGGAGGAACTGCAACACTGGAATGAATCAGGAGGGAGGGGGTGGAGGGATGTGTAAGCATGACTGCTATTAATGGCCTAATAATGTATTTGGGTGTTTTGGCAGTTGTGAAAAGGGTGAAGGGGGGGCAGAGGGTAGAGGAAAAGGGGTTGACAGCATGTCACGCCTGGTTAAAAGCAAACTGGGAGAAGAGAGAAAGGCCTTGTTTGCTGGGCTAAATGCTGTAAATAACATCAGAGAGTGCAGCTAAATGGAAATCAATGCAATTACCCTATTAGCATGGGCTTGAACTCGGCCTGGCTCTTGCTACATCTCTCTCCCTCTCTCTCACCCTCCCTCTACTTGTTTCCTGTACATTTTGCACTCTATATATCATAGCGAACTGTACATTTATGGACACGTCTGCCAGATAAAAAACTTAACAGTGTGTGTATGTGTGTGTATGTGTATGTGTGTGTATGTGTGTGTATTAGGAATGTTCAGTAAAGACCAGTGGAGTGGACATGCTGTTAACTCCATTGCAAGCTTAATGATTTCACTTAGATTTGCATAACCCCCTTAATCACCCCTATTTGAATACCTAACAATTGCAGGGGGAGATTATGCTGTTAAGTGGTAAGTCATAATTAGATAAATAATTGGTTTGGCTATCATCATCCCTGTGCCATCTGTTTGAGGGTACATGAGTTTGTGGGGGTCGGTGGGAGGAAAGGCGAGCGATCGTGTGCGAGAGGCCCAGAATAATGGAAGAGATCCAGGGTTTTTATGGGTTATGCTTTTATTTAAAGAGGTGATACACTAGTCACAAAAAGATTGTCCTTGCAGCTTTACATAACACTCCCAACCCTCCTTCTCTTTCAGATGGCTAGCATCTTTTACATAATTCTTGTTATGTTTACCTCCTTACAAATTAAAAACAAGACATATCAGAGCTTCCTTTCAAACTCTGTGACACCTCAAAGTGCTTGTTTACAATAAAGTATTCTGAGCTAAGAGCTGATTCATGTATATACTTGTCTGTTGTTTTGCAACCTGCAGTGCTGTAGTACCAGCGATTGCTGTGCTGTCTGTTAGAATGTGTTTGCATAAATTTACAAATGCTTGTGCGTGTTTGTATATGTAAAAACAGCTCCGACGCACAATTCTTTGCTGTGCACCTACTCTATCTTCCAGGTTTATTTTTTTCTCCTTCCTTTTACTCTCAGAAACATACAAGCACATCTGCTGCTGCTTGACATGCACGCATGTCTCCATCTGTACTGGTCCCGACACTTTCCATTTCCCCACTTTCTATTTGGATCTTAACTCTAATTTCCTTCCTCCCTCCCTCCCCCTGCAGACTCCCCCACATTCTCCCCTTCTGCTGTAAACATATAAGTAAAAAAAGTAATTTCTATAACCTCTTATTGTGCCTTCATCCCTCTCTTTTTCTTGCTTTCTCTGAGAATGAAATAGTTAGTCTAGTGCCTCTGTGTGCTGTTGTGTTGAAGGGAGCTGGCGGTGAGGCTTCATTTGTACAATGAGGGTGAGGTGGGAACATTTTGATCTAATTAGCAGCAGCAGAGGTATTGTCCATAAAGATCTAGCTCTTAACCAACTCCAAAATGTAAAGTAGAATAAGAAATTGAGTTACAGTAAGTGTAGAGGTCTCGCAGCTAAATAAATATATATTCGTTGTGTGCTTTTCTGTGTATGTGTGGGCAATGTGTGCAGAGGGTTAAGGGTGTCTACGTGCTCTCAACATTCACAATGACAGCTCACAATTAGCTTATGCCAGCGTGGCTAATAGAGGAGTGTACATTGTTAATTATGTCACAGCAGAGGGGTGGGAAGGTGGAATAAATTTGAATAATGGGAAGAATGATATAACAGCAGGGTTTTAAATTCCTCTGCCCTTTTGTATGTGTAATGAAAGGTGTCCGTGTACATGTGTGTGTCCACTCGGACTCTCACATTTATAAAGATAAAACACACAAGAGCACACGAGCTGTTGCACATGTAGAAACGCACACAGGTTTACCACCACCCCCCTCCTACACACACACACACACACACACACACACACACACACACACACACACACACACACACACACACACATACACAGCAACACAGAGGCGTGAGAGACGGAGGGTATGTCTGAGTAGTGCGCTCGTGCCTGGTTTTCCAGATCAATGATGTGTGGCTGGGTGATCGATGTGAGGGCTTAGCGGAGTGGAGAGAGCTAATGGGCAGGTCAGTGGCTCAGACACATCCTGGCTCCCCCTGCCTATTACCACTACGTCTGTTAATAGGCCTCACCACACTCCCCTGTTGCTCACACACAAATACACAGACACCCAGATAGGAGGACGGCGAGGAGGGAGCACAGCCAGGCATGCTCTCTCCACACAACTCCTCCCTATTCTCTGTTTTAAACCCATCTCTCTTTCACACATCTTCATTTTATACCTTAGTTTTATTTCCATTTTTCCCTTTCTGTGGCCTTTGCCGTCGTGTTTTAACAGTAAGCCTTTGAAACCGCGGCATTTGGAGCTGCATGTGTATGTATGTAAATAAAGGAGGGGCAGATGAGCAGCATATTTACAGCCATGTAAAGTAAATAGGAAAGAGATTACTGTGGAACCCTCATCTAATCTCCTCAAAGTCTACTCTAGCACACACAGGCCTAAAGACAGCCCATCCCCTGCATTTCTAATTGGCCGATTCATACATAAGTGGCTTGCGATTGGTCCTGTGTGGCTGCCAGTCAGAATGTGGCTGGTGGGGTTTGGCCGTGAGGCTGGGGTCTGGGTTAGGTCAGGGTAAAGCAAAAAAACTACCAGGTCTCTATCACTAATTGGACTGTAAATCTTAAGTACACATTCTAACTCAGTAGTTAGCTTTTTTCAAAGTTACTGTTTCAAAATAAGGCTAGAATATGTTACTACTAGTTTTTATTTGTTGTTGTTGTTGTTTTTTTGGTTTATTTGGTTCATTTAAATATTTACATAAATGAATCATGTGGAAATGGTTGTGTGGTCAGTCTTTAGTTTAAAAATTTTAATAGTACACAGGACTTAGCTGTGATATAGTTAACAATTTCAGGTTTGTTTTGTTTAAAACTGGATATGATTTTCCATTTCTACCGAATAATCTGGAAAATTAGTACATCCAAGTCTAGGTATATCTTCAGAAATGAAGATAATTTGCTCTCTGTAAATTTGAGCTTTTATATCCATGGTCTAGGCTTAGAGTTACACAATGGACCTATCTTAAATCAATATGTTTTTTTTTTTACTAGATCACATTTATAGCTGAAACAACTACTCAGATATTTGCTGAAAAACAAACAAGTATTTTACTATTTGCAAGGTCATGTTATACAGCAACCATTTAATAAATTAATAAATAACATGATTGTCACATTAATCAATAATAAAAATAATCATTAGTTACAGCTCTGTACGTCTTTACTGCTTGTATACTTGTATACGCTGTGCTGCATCTGTGGAGAACACTGTACACAGCTGTGTAGTAACATTGATGACAGAAGGTCTGTCAGTGGAGTAAATAACCGAGGAGGGTGTATTTCTCCCTTCTCTTACTGTCTTCCCGTCCATCCCTCTGCCTCTTCCTCGCTTAACCTGTCACTTTGTGTAGATGCTCCTCCCTCGTCTGCGAGGCATCAGATCTGCATGTTAATTACCTCTCTCGCCTTAATTTAATATCTGACTGGGAAGAATGTGGAACACACGCCCCAGAGGTATAGCGTATGCCCTCCAGCTCTCACTCACACATGCACATATGCACATATGTTTGTACATGCACAGACGTATGCGAAGCCTAATGATTTTCTTCTGCATTTATTTTTTTTTAACTTGCTGAGGTTTTGTGTGGGTGATGGAGGTAGGAGGCAAAAGCATAGGATAGTCTAGATATTAAGCTTGGAGTAAAAAGGGGACCCAGGCAGAATGTCCACAGGGGTGGCTGAAGTCTTTTCTAGCCCGTCCACTCTGAGTGCGTCTCCCTTTGGTGAACGCTAAAAGAGCTGCCACTTGTCGTCAGCGTGATGGAGGCGAGGCAGGAGGTGTAGGGGGGTTTGTCTTTGAGAGGACTGAGGGAGTTTTAAAAGGAGGTGAAGGAGCCATTCTTTTTAGATGCTGAGTGGGAGGAAAGTGTACATGCTTTCATCGTGCTCGGCAATTCTACCACCAGACACCGCTATCCGCCACTAATATACATGCAGGCGTGGACGAATTGTGTACGCCGATACACACACATGTTTGGTATAAACACTCTGACACATTGTACAGTCAACCTTGCACGACACAGCACTTTGCAAGGCGGAACATTACTAAGTTGTGGGTTCGTAAGGTGTGTGATTCCATCATAGCTTTAATAATTACAGCCATTATTATTACAGCCTTCCCCAACACACATGTGCGCGCACACACACGCACATACACACACACACTCTTGCTCTCTTTCTCAGCCATGCAACAAGGCTGTGTCTCTTGTGGCTGATAGATTGTAATGAATGTAACAGCAGTCAGATCCTTCAAAAGCCTCTCAAAAGCTTAAGCCCCTTTATTAAATTAAGCTAACGATGCCTAAGGCCAGGTCCGCTGCTGAGAGAGAGGAAGAGAGAGAGAGAGAGAGGGATGGTGAGCTGGAGAGAGGAGAATAGGAGAGGTTGTGCAAAGGGAAGTAAAGGCTGCAGAGAAAAGGAGGAGGAGGTGGAGGAGGAGGAGGCGATGTTAGGAGCGAATATGTGAAATGGCAAGTAGTCAAATCAATGAGGGATGGTAGGAATAGGGAGATGTTTGGTATCAAAGGAAGGAGGTGGAGGAGGTTAAGAGGAGACGCCGGTGAAAGAGGACAGGAGGAGGAGAAAGAGGGATACCCCGCAGACTGCCACAGTTTAGACGGCAGTACACCTGCAGTTGAGAGGAGGAATAGTAATTAAGTAAAGGCTCATTGTGGGAGATTCACAGTGCAAAATGTGTACTTTTGAAAGTGCCAGAAAACTGTCCAAGAAAACACAAATGTTTAACCACGCTGGAGTTTTTTAAACGGGGCAAGCATTTTGAAGCTGTTTGCACACTCTTTTGGTCATATGTTAATCGCACCATGTGCTAAATGCTGAGTCTTAAAGTGGCACAATAAAAGCAGAATTTGAGAGCATGTGTGCAAAATCATGTGTTGTGGAGCACATTTACCTGAACTGTACATCTTAATGAGCTTCTGTGTGTCCCTAGAAGGGTTGTCCTTGACTAAAAGACTAATATTTACAGCATTTTTTGACAAATGTATTTGTTGATATAATTGAAAATAATGTCACTATTTATGTCCTGCGACTGATTAATGCTGTCAAGCAAAACATACTTTTGAATATTATTATGATGTCAGAGATGGGACTATCATTTTTAATAAGGACTTATGCCTAACAGCAATGACTAATCACCAGAAACGACTAATAGCTCATTAGTGATTCGTGATAAAAAAAAAAAAAGACCATAGAAAATTACTAATTGACTAAAAATCTCTGAGTCAACTAAGATATTGTAATGCCCAAATGACTGATTATTTGACTAATTAAACAGAATGGGGATCCCCTGGTGTCTAGAGAGCCGTCATGTGTACAGACTGCAGGCACATCAAAGGCTGAGTCCTAGTTGCTGCATCGCTAGTCAGGATACATTGTCTACCTGCTCTCTCTTACAGGTCAAGTAGAGGTGAGGGATACACTATCACCTGGATGACAGACAGGACATGTGGTGCACACATGCATACACACACTCACATACTGTATTCACATGCTAGAAACAGGGTCATCCTGCCTAAAGGAGAATGCTGTGTGTGCTGGGTGTAGTGCTTTTTCTCTGCTCTGCTCTGCCTTCTGTTATTACACAGAAATGGGCTTCAGCAGGAGACACACAATACGCAATTAGGCTTGCATTTGATCCAATGCATCCAGCAATTAGCAGTTTACAGCACAATGTACAAAGGGCCTCATCCCACTTCCTTCCCAGTCATTACCTGCTTAATCCTTATTTTCATCCTTGGCATTGGGAGAACACCCTGTCTTTACTGCTTACAAGTGTGGCTTTGATTTTACAGCCTGTGCAGTCGCTGGTATCTAATCCACAGTAAAACCATTGATAAGCCAGACAGGGGAAGAGGCTGTCAGCTGAAGCTTCTGCCTGCTTTTGTGGTTGGCTGTCCCCTTGTGGACACTTGCTGGTATTACCGGTTCATGTTTTTATTAACCTACTGTATACATATGATCATGCAATATTAGTAACTAGTAAAAAAGGAGTATTATCCCTTAATATATGTTGTTGGTTTTTTGCAAATTGTGCTTGAATTGTATGACCACTATGCAGCATCACATGCTAGTGGAGATTTACCTCAAGAATAATACATGTATTTTTAGTTGGGATGCATTATTGGGAATACTGTACATAATATCGCCACTGAAATCAAAGTCAGTGTTGTTTACACAGAAGGAATCGTAGGTTTTTCTTTATGGAGAGTGACCCCGGTCTTTCATAGTCTGCACTGTATTTTGCATTGCACCTTCACAAATCTATTAATATGAATCAACCTAATTGTCCATAGGATTACTGTATGGGTCATTGCAGTTCAAAACAAATATCCTTTTTGTAAACAAAACATGTAAATCCACGTTAAAACAAAACAAAACAGACAAATCAATTACATTAATAATTAATGTTATCTGTGAAAACATAAAACATTAAAAAAATATTTATAATGTTTGATTAATATGAAGAATTTATTTATTTAGTTTACTGTTGTTTATTAAACTTGTAGATATAAGTTAATTCTAGATTTGCCTTTTATAATATTTTAAATGAATAGGAGGTAACTCTCTACCTCCTGGATGAGACTTTGGCTGCTTTTCAAATCACATACTTTTTTCTTTTAATACTTTATACTACAACTGCCCTTAACAATACTGTTTCATGCGGTATGCATCCAACTGGGACGTACTACATCTTTTTTTTTTCTCCCTGGCGCACTATACATTATGGAAGTATGGATGCTGGAACGCGTCCATTCTTTTGCCCCAGCGGGGTGACAATGCGGGGTCAGCCCTGTGGACTTGGGGTTGGGGGGCGTGACGGGGAGGGAGCAGGTGCTTCTACCCCCCGCCCCCCTCCAACTTGCCTGTCTCTCTCTTGTCTGTCTGTCGGTCCGGCCCCCGCCGGAGAGGAAGCTCCACCTCCACGGCTCCCAGCAG
>OMNN01000009.1:1826-11982 GCA_900302755.1 Chromis chromis | reverse complement strand
GTAATATCTGTGGCTCTCGAAAAACCTTTAAAGAGCGTGGGCCTAACGCTCCAAGGCTCACGAAAACTAGAGATGTTGACTTGGTCAAAAGGGAAAATAAGCACTTAGGCTATTTGAACAAAAAGTCGAAAAAGATTAAACTAAGATTAACTGAGAGCCACTGATGTAAAAGACAACGCGCGAGACAAATGGTCCAGAACTCTCAAGAGTAGAACCGGACAAAAATCTAATACGTGAAAAACGATTAGGCTGAGGCCTTGATAGAAAAAGCGCTGTAAAAGAGAGAGAGGGGGGCTGGTTACACGTAGTACAAGATACGAGCGAAGAGGAAGAGTGTAAGAGCGTAAGAGTAAAAAGCTTAAGAGGCGGACAAAAGCGGTCTTTTGCTTTTATCCCTCTGACTTTTTGGGCGGATGAGAGGGGTGTAGACTAAGATTTTAGCGCCAAGAAATGGTAACCTAACACCCTTTCATTGTCCTCAGAATGGAGTGTGAGGTCCATAGATTGTATTAGGAAGGGAATTACATTATCCGCGCAAACGTGATCAATCCGTCTTTCACCATGACCCATTTAAAATACACAGGAAGATTAATAACATATGATTAAATAGCCTTGGCTATGTCAGCTAGAAATTAATAGTTAAAATCCTGTAAATTAAGTTAACATGTTATTCTTTGGTTATTATCATATTCATATGTATTCAGACATATATTGCAGTCATATCAAGTGTTGACCTAGACACATACACAGAAAATGCAACTATTTTACACATAGTCAAATATGCTCAGTGACTATTTGTAGAGACATGAATGCTGGATCCTCTCGACCTGCTGTATGCTGATCCGACCTGTAGGAGACGCTGTGGATTCATGTTAGAAATTGATTTAAACTGAAATTTCATATTTCCTGTTGTGAACATCGTACAACACCAAATTTGGACAGGTTATGTTACATTCATATTAAAGCTGATAGATGTAAACAGGTACAGAAATATGGCGTGGACGACAGTTATTCACACTTGGAAATTTTAACATGAAGGCAATCAGAGGTGAAATGTCTGTTTTTGAAGAATGCCTGCTAACTTTACGACTTCTTATCAGCCACCGCGATCTCGGTGCTTTAAGTGAGGGGGAGAAGTATTCCAAGTTATTGATGGCCATCGTCCTTTGAAGCTGTTGAAATCCAACGTGTTATTTCACCAAATGTTATTTACCCTCCTCCACAGGAGGTCTGGTCCTTGCTTTTCCTAATCCAAAGAAATGGGTATGAGACCATTTGCTTCAGAGATTGATTCCAACAGGCTGTTGTAAATCGTCATAGGTGACATTAACAGCAGGTCTCTTCGGTCAATGCGGGGGTTTTCCTGGGTCTGTTCCACATTCCCATGGGAGGTTTTAATGTCCCGGTTTAGACCCAGAATACAACCAATGATAAGTTTTATGTAGTAGCTTGACCCTCTGCCTTGCTCATCTGGATGGCATGCAGCTGTGTTCACTACACTAGAAACACCTTTGGCTCGACCACATTGTCAAAAAGGGCATAAATTCACTAAAACAGTTTTAGTGCCAATTGGTGCTGTTTTGCTTTGTATATTGTGCCAGTAGAGTGTCTTTTCTTGTTATAATTACCTGCATTTATGTTTTTTAATGTAATTCTCTAGTTGTAGTGTGGAGAAAAAAGGGGAGTGAAGTATAATAATACACTGATTACTATGCAAAGTGTATGTAATGCTACATTCTTGTCATGTGATAACAAAAAGTCAAGACACTTCATGCAACCACAATGGGAAACACAGACAACGACACAGTTTATGAGTTAATTGTAGCAGAATACTCGGCGTAAGGATTCTTTAGCCCAGGAAACAAATTAACTGTCTGTGTGTACTGAAAATAAATATTCATTTAAAAGACATAATCAGACATTTTCAGGACTATTTACAAGCACAGGAATGCTCATACTATTTGTTCTACCCGTGTGGTTCAACTGTGGTTTCTTTCTCTGGAGGCATGATGAAAAATGCATGTGGTTGGAATGACAGCTAATTTCGGAGAGAGTGACAGAGTTTGTGGATTGTAATACTCTGGAGAAGCCTAATCAAAAGGAGAAGGGCCGGCTTGAGAAGAGAGAAACACTGAGAAAACCGATAATTACCAACAGGCAAGCAAATGGGCCATCTAGGCACACAACCACTTAATTGGTAGTTAGGTTTTTCTGTGGAAAGGCACAAAAGCACCAGAGATAATTTCTTAATGGGGGCCTATTAAGTCTGAGGATCTGGCATTTAGGGCTCACATGGAGGCAAACACAAATATAAGCACCACACACACACACAAGGTCTCATGCTGACACACACACGCACACACACACACACACATGCACGGAGAATCACCAAGACATACTGTGGCTATCTACTGTCCACTCACACACACTTTCACAGATCTCTAATAATGGCAAGCAAGATGGCCAGTAGGTAAAGTGGCTCTGTTTCTCTAAATCGCCTTCCCCGGCACCATTTACTGCTTTGAAAAGTAGCCTGCTATAACATGCATAGTAATTTCCTGCCTACATGTACCTTGAGTGTTCCTAGGTAAAGGAGCGAAGAAGTGTATGCTTCAAGTCATTATTCTTTTCCACCACAACCTTCCCTGCAGTTCATTTAATTTGCATCATGGCTGTTGTTACTAGGGATACAGATATAATTTTTTTTCCCTGACATCCATTATGTCGATATTTCCCAACTTATTTTGGTTGACAGCTAGTGCTGATACAGATATATGCACATATTGTTTTCAAGTAATTGTACAGAACATCGGGTCTTTTTGTTGTTGTTGGAATAACCCTATTACTTTACCTACTGTTATTGTAATGACCTTCTGGCAGATGCAGGCATAAATTTTAATGCTTGAACACATTAACTGAATGAAAATGACTTTAAATTACAGGTAGTTTATTTTTTAGGTAACATTTATAAACAAAACTGTGAACTTTAAGACCTGGTGGGCATTATCTGCCTGATAATTTGAAGCCTTATTCAGCAGATACTACTGATGATGCAGATATTATTGTATTGTATTTTATTGTTTTAACATCTGCTCTTCAGGAATGTAAACCCAGTAAACCTGGCAGGATATGTAATTCATATCATAATAACCAGTAGTTCCACTTACTAAAATGAAAAGCTGCACATGAGGGGTGCAGCACTAGAAAAGGTATTTATGAAGTTATGAATAAATTGTTAATTTGACCCCTTTGAGCCTTGAACACCATTTGACCATTTTAAAGTTTAGAGGGCAATTTGCTCTCAATTCAACATCTGAATATTAAAGGTCCCACATTGTGCCCCTGTATAACCCCTGGTTTTAGTCCTGTTCTAAACAGACTGTTTTAGTGTCTGTAGCTTTAAATGCAGCTTAGCTGCTGCTGACCACACCCCCTTCAGGAAGAAGAGTCTCTCTGATTGACAACACGGAGCAAAACAGTTGGCAGCATGGCAGTCAATGAGAGTGTGAGACCAGGATTTCTATTGTTTCTAACTTTCCTTCTGAGTGATCATTTTACATGGAGATATGACTAATTTCACAAAACAATCACTGTTTTAATCTCATATGCATGATGAGTTTGTCAGACAAAATTTCAATTCTAAAATCTGTACTTTGAAGTGACTATGAAGTGACTGTTGGTTAACATGTCGTCCAAATGAGCTGCATTTCAGTCCCTATTCCATACTTGTTCCACTGTCTGATGACAGAAACTGAAAAATATGTAAATGAGAACAGCTTTATGGCAAATTCATCTGTATTAAAATGCAGTATAAGTGAGCAGTGAGAGGCAGGATCTTGATCTAGACCACTGTTGGTTCCTCAGTTAGTAGGTAGCAATACTGTGAAATTCTTACTGGCTTGTAAAGCTTGGTTGCTGTTTGGTTGCTGGGAACTTGAGCAAAAATACATCTTCAGATCCTAACAACTTTTACTTTACACCTTCAAGTTTATAACACCTGCAAAACACAATAAAAAAATTATTTTCATTATATGGGACTTTCAAGGGAGCACAAGCCAACTGACTCGGGCCTCTGGTTTAATCTTAATGTATTTAATTTATTCATTTTTATATATGAAATCTTATTTCACTGCTGCTGCCAGAAAAGAAAAGAAAGTACAAAATATTCATAATGCAAGACTTTTTAAAATGTGCACGTGTCCCTGACCTGAAATGTGAGAAATTGCTGTACTGCTTTTGCCTGCGTGCTTTTACTTAAAGGGGAAAAAAAGGAGTTGCTATTACATAGTGTAGCTGCAACAATGTGAAAGGACACACAAACACACACAGACACACACACACACGCTACTGTCCGGCTTTGCAGCTGCACTTGGTCAGTGCAGCAGCCAGAGTAAAATTACACTTGAGGACATAATCTTGACACTACACTGTGTTATCTCAGGCAGCCGTGATGTTGATTCAGCAACAGGAACAGCAGCATACGAGACTGAATCTGGGAGGAAATTAAGTGTGATGGACCTCCGTTGTACTTCAGCGTATGTGGATATGTCACAGAACATGAACAGAAAAAAACACAACATAGTGTTTTTTGGCACATTATTTGCTTCTGCTCTTGATTTAGTTTGGCACAGAAACATAGCGAGTCTAAACTGACAGACAATACGGGACATTTTTTAGATTAGCGTTGAACAACAACCGATTTGAGTGCAGGATAAAACGGGATCAAATTTGTTGAATGTTTGAAGACCTAAAGTGACATTTTTATGACTCAGAGTTCACTTCTCCTTGTCTCTCGCTGTACTCCATCAGCAATCATTTCAGTTGTGACAAATTCCTGCACATGAGGATGCCTGATCTCATTCACAGATGATATATTTTAGGAGCTCTCTAAGCCAGCAAGCTAACTTCTCTGCTATGCACCAGCAGGGAGTAATCTCTTGCGAAAACATTTATCTTTGAGGAATCTTGCTTAATCATCTCCATGGTGTTGTGCAGCTCAGCATCTGAGGAGTTAGGTGGTTTGGATTAGGCCCTCCTGCTGTGTTCGAGTCTTATCACAGCCTCCACACTATATCCAGCTACAAGTTGATGGTCTTAGCCCAAGAATCCTCAGTCAGAGTGAGCCCAGAGTTCAACTCATTGCTTTTTTGTCAAATGACAGTATCTATGTGCAGCTTTGAGCGACGCAATACATCAATCTCATGAGGACCTAACCTCAACAACCTTTTTCCCCCTCTTTGAAGCTGTTTTATTCATGGGCACAACTACTGATACCAGTGGCTGCTGGTGATTTTTCACCTGGGTACTGAAGGCACTGAGGGCCTCTGCTTACACATGAGCAATGTTGTCAGCGTGGTGCACTGGCTTTGATTCCAGCTATTGAGCACTTTCACTCTCAACAATTAAATGAGAAAACACATTCTCTCTATTAAAGCTCAGCTTGGCTACTTAACCCATGGGACACCAAAAACCCACCCATGGGTTTAAAAGGCCTGTTATCTTTAAAAAAAAAAACATCACCAAACACCATTTATCAGAGCCGAAACGGTAAAAATGAGAAAGAATTGTTGGGTTTTTATGTTTTTAATGGTTCTTGAGCTAATCATGTGTCAGAAAAAAAATAACCAAATCTAGGTTAAAAATGGTCAAAATCCTCAAATCATTAAAAAAAACAAAAACATTTTTGAGTTCCCTCTACTTATAGCCCCTGTTTTGCTGTTTCCATAGAGGTGCATGGTTTTATGTTGCAGTGAGTAAAAAGTAAGTAAATACATTTATTTATAAAGCGCTTTTCGCAGACAAAAGGTCACAAAGTGCTTTACAACAGCAATAAAATACAAGAAAACACAAAAACGATAAAAAGACTACTTGAGCTACGAAGTTAAAAGTGCAAAACTGCACAATACATAGTTAAAAACACAGTACACAGCAAAAATAAATAAATAAATAAAACAAGTACAGGGCTAGTGCATACAAATTACCCAAATGCTTGTCTAAACAGGTGTGTCTATAGCTGGCTTTTAAAAGACACCAGAGACTCAGCAGACCGTAAAGGTGCTGGCAGGACATTCCAATATTTAGGTGCTACGGCCGCAAAAGCTCTATCACCTCGTGTCTTGAGACGAGTCCGAGGGACAGACAACAAATTTAACCTAATTGACCTGAGAGATCGAGACTGGTAAGGATGGCGTAGGTCAGCAACATAAGCAGAAGCCTGACCGTTTAACGCACTGTAAGTGATAGTTAAAATTTTGAATTGGATCCTGTAGGTGACAGGAAGCCAGTGAAGGGATTTTAGTATTGGAGTAATATGACAGTGTCTACTTGATCTTGTTAGTAGTCGTGCAGCAGCATTCTGGATCGCTTGTAGACGATTGAGAGCAGAAATACTGAGTGAGCTAAAAAGTGAATTGCAGTAGTCAAAGCGAGATGAGATGAAGGCATGTATAATCATCTCAAGCTCAACAGTTGAAACTACAGATCTCAGTTGACTAATATTTCTTAAATGGAAAAAACAAGATTTGGACAGGTGCTTCACGTGGGTGTCAAATGACAAGGATTTATCAATTACCCCTAAATTATGCAGGTTTGAGTGAACAGTGGTGGAAAGATGTTCAATATTTTGCATGATCACAGCAACAAACTTTTCTGGAGCAACAACCAGAACCTCCGTCTTATCAGCATTAAGCTGCAGAGAGTTTTCTGCCATCCACACCCTAATAGCATTAAGGCAGTCAAGGAGCCTGGATAACCTGAAAGGCTCAGTAGGTTCGAGTGAAAAGTGGAGCTGGATATCATCCGCATATAAATTATATGTAACATCATATTGACTTATTATTTGTCAACAAATATAAGGAGAATAACAGAGGCCCCAGGACTGAGCCCTGTGGGACACCACATGACAAAGGGGAGGAATTACACACAAAGTATCCAATAGAGACGGAGAAACTCCTGTCGGTCAGATAGGATGAAAACCAGTCTAATGCTATGCCAGATATGCAAGCACAATCACGTAACCTCTTAATGAGTATGTGATGGTCCACTGTGTCGAATGCAGAACTGAGGTCAAGAAGTACCAACACAGAGCAGTAACCTGCATCAGAAGACATTAAAATATAATTTAAAACTCCAAGAAGTGCAGTCTCAGTAGAGTGCTGTTTCCTAAAAACTGACTGAAATTTATCATAAATATGTCTCTCCAAGGCAGCAGTGAGTTGGGTGGCCACAACCTTCTCTAAAATTTTTGACAATAGTAGTAGTTTAGAGATACGCCTATAGTTATTCAGCAGATCAGGATCTAAGTTAGGTTTCTTTAATATAGGCTGAATGGAAGCATGCTTAAAATAGGAAGGGACACAACCTGTAGACAAGGAGGAATTAACAATGGAACAGAGTGGGTCCAATAGTTGGCAAAACATTTAAAAACAGGGATGATGGTATAAAATCCATAGAGCTAGAGGACGTCTTCATTTTCATTTCAATGCAGCAGGTCGTGCAAACTGATGGATTGGAAGGAGTCCAGGACCGTGGGGGATAAAGGGAGGCTACAGGTGGGTGGGCAAGTCCCAGAAGGCATGCTCGACCTAATAGCTGTTACCTTATCAACAATGAATGTGAAAAACTTGTTACAGTCATCACTTGAGAAGCATGGTATAGAGGATGGCGGTGCAACAATGTTATTAATAGTCTCAATAAAGCCGATAAATTTAAACACATCCACCGCATCCAAATGGACGCAGAGTCCCAATAAATGAACTATCCACAGGGCACAGTTTATTTAAATGGATAAATTCCATATTCTGTTGCCAGGTTTCAGTCACAAATAAAGATTCTAAGTTTTCCATTGTGAACAGGTCATTTAATATGTGAGCCTTGTTATATATAATATGTGAAAGGAGGAAAAAAAACGTCCAGAAACTGATTGTAGTTAAGTCAGATCTGTTTCTTTCCAAGCAAGCAGGAAACTCTAGAAGCAAAACCTTCCATATGAAGTTGGACTTGGGGGAAAAAATAACCAAATAAATCAAGCAAAAATTAAAATGCTTTTAAATCCTGCATTTTCCAACTTGACTGTAATATCCTACTTTTACTACTTCAGCTTCAAAAATATAAATATGCAATAGTGCATATAAAAAGTTGGAGCAGCCAACTGTTAAGCCTACCAATCATCTTGTTATTGACCATTCCTTTTTGTAGTGTTTCCCCTATTGTAGGTACCACAAGGATCTCCATTCATCTATTTACTTTGAAAGGTAAACAGTCACTCTGCTCCTCCAGTCACTTCCTGTAACTATAGCCTGCCATCACCATCAACCACAACTCTTTTAACAAAGCAGCATACAAAGAAACCTCTTCCCTTTCATGGATTATGGTCATCGGGCACACACAGTTAGCATAGCAACAGTGTCCATGGCTAAGCACAGGACTGCTCAACTTTTATCAGCGTACATGTATTGATCTGATTTGATTCAAGGAGCTTTATTATTGCAATCATTTTCATGGTTAGGTTATTGTGTAGCTGCCTTTTATCCTCTCATGCATACAACCTAATATCCTCTATTCTAACCTGGAACCAGTATCGTACACAGATCACACATGCATGCTTTGAATTGACTTTAAATAAAAGTCCTGTCCACACATACACAGTTATTATTTTGGACATACACACTGAACAAAAAGATAAAAACAGCATGCAAACAGTCTTCTCTTCTGACTTAGAGATAACAAAGTAATTTCTATTGTTAGGGTTAGAAAAGGGTTCAGTTTTGCCAATTGTCCACCAAAACTTTTTGAGCTGTTCAACTAGTGACAAATTCTCGACCATTGATTTAATCCGCAGCCTTGTCAGATGTGGCTTAAAGGACAATGATCAAACAGCGTGATTAGTACACAGACTTTGACCAGTGGCTTTCAAAGGCCACCTTAAAATGCAGCTTTATTCAAATGAAACGACGCCACAGATTACAAGAGAAAGACGAGAACGAGCTGCTGGCATGCTGGATGCTGGCATTTCAGCAAGTGCCGCAGCCAGGCACTTAAATGTCCACAACTCCACCATTTGTTGTCTGAGAATTGGTTTCAGACAGAATTGAACAACAAGCAATCTGCCATACGATGCTCTGGATGGATTTGTCCAACAATGTGATCCTGTTACCCAAAATGTCCACTAACTTCGCCAAACTCTTCAGGCCAAATGGGGCAACATTCCACAAGCAGCATTGATAGTTAGTCCTCAATCACACATATAATTTGTAAATGCACCATTGTTGGTAACCTACTGGAACTGTTAATAGCTTTTTTCAGGCTTTTACTGGTCAACATGGCTTTAGGGTTATGGCTATATCCCCTGTTGTTTGGCATCATCTTGACAGCAATTCAAACTCTTTTTTTGTACATTTTCTCGTGGACAGAGATGTTTTGTTTTTTTTTATAACAAAGGGGGGAAAAAAGCCCATGCACATATGCAGCAGGCCATAGACACACAAGTGGATAGGAAACTTAAAACTCCTGCTTTACGTACTTTTCTTCTGTCTTTGATCAAACACGTGTGGTAGGTCTCAGCACATCGAACTTGCTAAGGCAGAACAAAAGCCCACGTTCTGTTTGGCGCACACCTGAGCATGAACCCTCAATCACACACTCCACATGCCATCTTTAGTTCTCTTTCAGTACACTATGCTGTACATAAACTGGGTTTTGCTTTTGTAACCTTTAGTACATGCTTTTAAACGTACATGTTGGTCTACTTAATGTTGCATATAGGGTGAATGCTGCCAACCTCTATCATCCAACCTTTACTAGCTTTTCCTGTGGTAATTTTAGTTGTATTTATTAATGTAATTATTAATCAGATTTCCAAATTGATAGTTTACTTACAAGGCTACCATACTATGACTAGATGCAAACAGGAAAAGGTGAAGTCTGAGTTCAAAGTCCCTGTTGGACCTAATTAGGGGGCCAAGCCCGCGGGGCCGGGGGACGCAGATGCAAAGCATCAGCGTTCCCAGGCCCAGTGGGCTGGGAAACCTATTGTAATTGTAAGGATTTTTATTATTCGTAGTTATTTTTCCCCGCATAAAAGTGTTGCTGCAGTCTAAACCGTACATGTGTAGATGTAGCCATTTGGAGGGTGGGTTCAGACCCCTACACGTACCTT
>OMNN01000007.1:0-10617 GCA_900302755.1 Chromis chromis | reverse complement strand
TGCTGTTCAACTTGGAAGCAATGCAATTACTATAAGGTCAAACAACTTTGACTTTCTTCTGACATTTAAGTGACATTACACAGGGGTGTTCACTTCTGTATTTGCACAATAAATCTGTATTTGACTTTTGCATCCAAGAAGTTAGAAGTGTTGGTTTTTGCCTTGTTAAGATGTGTTGATAATAAAAGAAAAGGCAAAATAAAGTAATTTCCGACCTTTAACATAACAAGTATTTGTTCCAAATGATGCTGTTTTCTGCTGTTACATTCTCCAACACATACCTTTGCTGGTAACCAATTAGCAACTGTTCAAACTGTTCCTCCGCTGTCGAAAAACTATGTATCTGTTTGTTCAGCTGTTGTGTGCAGCACATTTCTCTACCAAAGCTCTTGCTGTAACACAAACAACCACATGCTAATATATTGGCTGAGTGAACGTATATTGGATTTGCTCAAGCATTTGCAGTGAGTACTGGGTAGCAGAGGACAAAGCAGAAAACAGATCTGAGCCAAAACAAGCTGCATCTGAAAAGCTTTTCTTTTTCACATCGATGCAAGCGAGGCTCAAATCACATCGACGGTAATGTCAGAAAAACGGTCTTTATATAAATGACTTGTGAAAAAGTCAGTTATACTCAGAACGGCCTGACATAAAGCAGGCAGAAGAAGAGGCATTTAACAAACAAAAAAAGCGCAGTGCAGCTCAAGATGCACGAAACAAGACGGATTACAGGGCGTGACGGTCGGTAATGGAGGTTTTGGCTCGTAGTAACCAAAGCTTGGGTTGGGTTAAAGATATTAATGTGATGAAGAAGGATTTCATTCTAGTGTATTGAAACTCAGGTTTGTATTGATTTGCAACCAGCTTTACCTGTATCTAAAGTTTATTAATTAATCTACCATGTCATGAAGTAGCTTATTTTGTCCAAAAATCACTACAAAACCCAAACAAAGCAGCAAATATGCACAACTGAGAAACTTGAAATGGAATTTGTGCTTGAAATCTGATTCAACCTTATCACAAATTAATCAACTGATTGTTCCGGCATTGATCACAGTGGTCAGACACTAATGCAAAGTAATGATATGAACACACAGAACGCTAAAAAAACTAATCATCCTGCAGATTTTCTTCGCTGGAATCCGACTTACACCTCGATTTCTCAGAGCGAGACATAAATTGCACAGAACAAGACGCAGCACAGGAGACAATGACCTCTTACCGGGAGCGAAAATTAGGTATTTGTATTGCCACACTGAATCTCTCCATCTGAAGGAGACGCTGAGAAACTGTGAGCGTTTGAGATCAGAGCAAACAGAGAATCGCTGCGCTTGTTTGTGCTCCAGTCAGCTTAGCTTATCAGAAGATGATCAAGAGGATCATGGGTAATGATACATCTGACCGCGGCTCGGGCAGAATCTCAGACAGCTCCGTAGATTTGCAGTTGCTGTGCATTTCATCACCACCATCACGCTCATTTGACTTCAGAGGTGGAAGATTTAAGAGGTGCAGACTGAATTAGGATGCTCCACTCATAACCTGGATGCTGCTGCTTTGTATGGCAGCGAATGAATGCAGGTGGAGTTCTGACCTCAGCTCCATCCTCCTCCAGCAAACATGAGACGGAGAGAGGAAGTGTGACTGGGTTAGATGTGAAAAACCCACTCACATTTCACATGCAAGATCGGTCGTGTCTCCTGAAAATTCTTATATAACTAGTTTTCTTACATAATTCTCAGTTGTGTTGGGAGGAAAACATATTTTCCGCTGGATTACGTTTATTTGTTAACATGTTTTTGCCATTTCTTTTATTGCTTTACTGCGGCTCCTTTTCATCCAAAAAACATATATTAGATGGAGTGGAGTTTGTCGCCCAGTAACCCAGGAAATGGAGGAGAAGCCTGAAATGTGCTGTCGTATTTTCATTCAAACCATGATGTTCTTCCAAACTGAACCACGTAGTTTTAGGGCCGAAACACACCTTTATAGATGTCTACATGCAGCTCAAAATCATTAGCGTTAGCGTAGCAAGTGCGCTAACTGCCTATGTTCCAGGAAAAAAAATTTCTGCGAGGAGATTCTTTGTCATCCACACTTCTATAATTCATCTTTGTCATCCACACTTCTATAATTCATCATTAAATCAGTTGCAAATAAAGTAGTTGTGATTTACAGCCACATGCTTTCCCAAACGCTATGGCAGTTTCTAAATTATCCAGATATCCTGTGCTGTCTGCCCACTGTGCTTCCACAGGAGCTGTAGCAACCAATAACGTAATACCATTTTGCCAATAATATAATAAGTAATTACGTTAACGGCCTAGAATGAAAAAAATCCTTTGAAAATGTAATAACTACAGCCAATAATGTAATAATACATCAATAGGAAATAAAATATGTTTTGCAGTTTTTGTGCAGTTTGCTCATCAAAAAAAGGTCTAGTGGATGGCATAGTCGTCATATTCATTCATCAAGGATACGCCCCATGTAGCTCTCACTCTCCTTAATTATGGTTGTATCTAAGGGTTGCTTAGATATGTAAATTCTTCATTTCATGTCAGTGTCTCTGTTGGATGTTGCATTGTCAAATGAATTTACCACATTTTTTTCTTGGAAAACATTTCATTAAAACTTTTTTCAAACATTTCTCCAAGATAGATGATTCAGTCGTCACTTCAAACTGTATTTAAATAACTGGACTGGCTCTATAATGGCACACAATATACAACATAGAACATGAACACTCATTTACAAATGTAAGAAAAAAACAAAACCCTGAAGAGTATTATGTATGTTATTGGCTCAAAAACTTTATTGGCAAGGTATTAGGTTATTGGTTGCTACAGGGGCCTTGTGTGTTCTTTTGTGTTTGATGTGAGGATCGTCATCTGCATTGGTCACGTGGAAACCACAGACTAGCCCGAGATCCGGCTTTACAGGACCTTGAAAGAGTCTTACTTGTGGGGAAAATCGTGTTTCTTCCAACAGAATAGGAATGCAGTTTAGTTGTACAGGAATGCCATTTTTGGGATACAGGGTTGGCATGATTGTAGATGCATGTATGTTAGAAATAAAACAAAAAAAGACAAATCTGTGGCGGTGTACAGGTCCATTTATGAATGTGCCTCTATTGACACATACTTTCAATGACTACAGACATGCATTTGCAGCAACATCTTCCTCGCAACCACCCATATCATCCATATGTGTAGAATTTTCACTAAAGTTTTTACTGCTTTTGTCAAGTACCTGAATATTTCACTTCTTCATATTGTACATTTCTTTCACACTGATTCTTTACAACTTTTTTGATGAGCTTGTTCTGCTGTCTTTCTATTTATCTCTATGTATGAATCCTACAGTGTGTGATATGTCCCTGACTTTTCCTCTAGCACCGTGAGATCTGTTCTAACTATAAAGCCACCAATTCTATGAAATTAAATGTCACATCATTCACAAAAAAAGTTGTATAGTTCATTCCTGACCTTTAAAGGTACTTGCTGGTTGATTTTTTTCCCACTAAATTTATACTTAAAATTCATTTAAATGATGGCTTGACAGTTGTATGAGACATAAAGGCAGAAATTCAGATAAAATAGTTTTTAATAAATACTTTTCTTTTGATAACAGGTCACATTGTGTCGTATAATGGAGTCGTGCACTGTGCAGTAGTAGGTGGTGGTGAAAGTGGGTCTTCTTTGCTAGTTTTACTTTGCATTTCACAATTTTTCACTGCACTGTTAAATTACTCCTTAGTCGCCGTCTCTCAGACCATAAAACATTGTGTTGATTTATGTTGTGCATTAGTTTCTATGATGGCAAGTATCAATATCCTGGATTAAACAGCCAATAGGAGTTGTGTTTTGTCCTGATATGTACAGGTTTACGTCGGCCACGGCTGCTTCTCCTCACACATCATATTAACTTCTCACTGATGGCCTTTATTTCTTCTGATCCTCGTTTGTTTCTGGACTCTGTGAACTGCAGCAGGCTCATAATTATAAAGCTGTGGTTTCTTATATGCATATGAATATACATTTTCAACCTCTTTGTCAAAACTACTGTTATGATCTATATTTCCTATTAAACTGCACCTAGCTTGGCTGTTTGAACTTTTGTAACGTCATGAACAAGTTGTATTTCCTGAGGTGGGCATTAAACTCTGTTACAAAAACTACTTTAAATGTTATTGTAGGTCATACAGATATAGTTTTTATCACCACGAGGCCTATAAAAAGTTTATTTTGACCGTGATTTAAAGTTTTTCTGCTTTTCAACTTTGAATCACGGTCAAGGAAGTCATAGCTGTCTTGGTGGCCTCACTCACTTTGCTCTAGGTGCTATATTCCTTACATTTCTTAATGATGGATTAAGGTAAATACTGCGATCACTCATTTTACATTTTATATTGTTTATTGATAACATTACTTTGTAGAAATCTATTTTCACTTTGACATTAAAGAGTCTTTTTTGTATATTTTCATCAAAAAATACAAATTAAAGTGATCCTGATTTAATTTTGTAAAGCAATACGAGTAAAAAAGCTTCCAAGGGAGGTTAATCTGTTTTATATTTGCTGTATCACATGATCCTAAACAGCCCATGACTTTCACACTTGTCACAGAAATGTTTAAATTTCCATATCTTCAAACCACTTCAAGAGCATCCCATCTGTGTTTACGCTTTCCCATTTAGTCATTCCTTCACCACTCCGCTTCTCCACAGATTTATTTCATGTAAATTTAGCTCAAGTACTGTATTCACATCTACATTAGGCACATTCTCTTGTAAAAAAAATACACAACAATCTCATTTTAATTCACAATCTGACGCCAGCTGTCACATCATGCTGAGCTAAAATGCTGTCTTTGCCCGACCAGCAACAAAATAGTATAATTTCGCTGCTGGTGGCTCTTGGGTTTACTTTGTGTGGATGTCGAGGCAATTAACACTTCACAGTTAGACGGAAAATCAAGAAAAATGACCTCTAAACGGCAGCAAATGAGCACATCATCCAGAGACGCATTCTACCACAGCTGCTTCTCCTGTACCGACATTTTATTGCCACATTCAGCCACAACAGCGAAAGCTAAAATGATTTCTGGATACTGACATGCTTAGATTTAAACAGCAGCCTCCCGCCGCCGTTTGTCCTCGCCGACGGAGGAGAAAATGTGGTGCACTAAAAGGACAACGGCGCGAAAGGTCCATGAAACTTGTTGTGTTTTATTAGCGGCTGATCAGTCGTTTGTGAAGCACTTTCAGCTGCACTAAAACCCGTGAAAGGCGCTGTATAAAATACAGTTCGATTTATTGAAGGAGCAAAAGCAATAGTTCGCCGCACACCCACGCACAAGATCACGGTGACCAAACACCAAAAAGGGAAATGATCCAAGCAGGAAAAGATAAAAGGATCAACGACTTTCCACTTCCACTTTGCACTCGGTCCAACCTGTTGCTTGAGAAACATCCTTTTTTTGCTCTTTTTAGATGCTTTTCTCTTTCGCTTTGATTTAATAACACCAGACAGGAAAAGTGCAGAGGCACGGCGAGGACTTTAGCGGTGCACTCTAATGCTTGCCGGGCTTTACTTTCCTGTTTGCCACATAAAATGGGGAGTTAAAATCTGAGATGATGGATGACACATTGATGGAAAATAGAAAAGAGAAGCAGACAGAAAGCTCAGCCTGCTGATGGGTCCCACTAGTGTGTACCTGCAAAGTCCTGTAGCTGTAAATAAAATAAAGCATGACAGCTTTGCTAGAGGAACAAACAGAACTCAGATAGCAGCCGTAAGGAGATAAAACTTTAGTACAAAGTGAAGCAGCAATCAATGAGGGGAAGGGAATCAAATGAAGCAGCGACATAAAGCAAAGTGAGCAAAACGGAGACATTAAAAAACTTGATATGCAACATCCTGTTCTCCAATTTACAAAGGAGAGATAAAACAGAGTTCGAGAACTCCTCGTTCGCTCACAATCTGCATCACTCCATCAATAATGCTGTTAAAAAAAAACAAATGGTGGGTTAGCGAGTCGTAATTGGTTGCTTGGGAACTCGAAAATGTCAGGCTTTCAAGTTTGGCTTCTGCACATGACAGCTGACTTGATCTGAAACAAAACTCTGTGATGTGCACGATTAAAAGAAAGAGATACTCGACTGATATGAGAAGGAATGGGACTTCTGTCATCACAGTTTCACAGCTTGTGATGTGTTTGAAGGGATTCTCGTCGTACTGCAAACATTTTGTTGCTCTGCTGCTGAATGTAATGTGTGATAAGAGTGTAAACACATCGCTTTGATCAAGTCTGTTTGAGGAATTCGATATCAGAGAAGTCTGTCCAATACTGAAAGATCTGATGGCTTACAAAAGCCCCATATGGTGAAAATCCATTTTTATTGTGTCTTGTAAGTTTTAAAAAGTTGGAAGTGTAAAGTAAAAGCTGTTAAAATATGAACACACTTACTTTTTCTATTTGTCCAGCCCCTTCTCAACTACATAGATTATCAGAATTGTGTTAAATTGCTATGTAGAAACTGAGGAACCAATAGTGGTCCATATTTACTTTGTAGAGCTGCTTCTGCTGACTCTAAAATGTCTCAGCAACAAGCAAAGTTCACCAAATGTTCTGCTGTTGGCTGCAAGAGTGAACACAACAGTCTTCATGCACTACCAGCATCTGAGGAACTGAACCACAACAATAAGAAAATCTGTAGTGTTTAGTGCATTGTGTGGCTAATGTGACTAACATTAGCTTTGACTGTATGCCCACATACTGAGTAGGATACTGTGTTTTCATGTAGTACTTTAATGCAACCTGGTGTTTACATCTGTTAGCTTCTCTCCTGCTCTCTGTGCCGACATATACTGCATTTTAATACAGATGAAGTCCCAATAAAGCTGTTCCCATTTACATATTTTTCAATTTCTGTTGTAGGTATGAAATAGTGACTGAAGCGCAGCCCATTAAGACTACATGTCAACCATTTCCTTAAATTTTATAGCTGCAACGTTTGAAAAACTCACCAGACACCCGTTAAAAACAACAAATATTCTGTGATGTGGTGATATCTCTATGTAAAACCACAGAAAAATGTAGGTAGCAGTGACAGAATATCCTGTTCTGACACTCTCATTCACTTCTATGTCAGCCGCTGCGCAATCAATCAATTTGCTGTCTATCACAGATGCAGAGAGAGTCTTCTTCCTGAAGGGGGCGGGGACAGAAGCAGCTCGGCTACATTTAAAGCTACAGACACAAACTGCCCATTTAGAAAAGGGCTAATACCATTGGCTATACATTCATGGTGAAATGAACCATGTTTGAAGTGATTTGAGACGAAAAACTACACATTCTGAGGACATGTGAGACTTTCATTAATTTGCTCAAAAGTGGAACCATATGGGATCCTTAAAGCTACAGACACTCAAACAGCCTGTTTAGAAAAGGACAAGAAACTGGAGTTATATAAACTATGCAGTATCTTGAGCTGAAAAAAATTGAAAGACACAAAAGGGCACAATATGTGACCTTTTAAAAAATGTCATTCTGTAGCAAAACCTTCAAACCTATCAAAACTAAAGACATGAAAGCCATTGTGGAAAGTCTGCAAATACAAAAATAGTCAATCTCTGTGCATCTGAGTCATTTCCAATACAATTAAAATTATTATTCCAAGCATTTTCCTAAATTAGCCATCACAAAAAAAAGCCTCTCATGTTCTCTACAACATCCATACAACAGAAGGGAAGGAACAACACTGTTGGGCAAATGATGGCCTGATTCTGAGTTCTAACCATTTTTACTGAATCGTTGGTGTTCTTCGTGTAATTATTTAACGTCTGCTTGAGAAAATATCATCTAGACGGGTCGAGAATGAACAAAAATAACCAATACATACACACACACATCCGAACCATTCATTATTTCCTTCGCTGAGCAGGTTGGTCAGCGGTGCGGTGAGGAGGAGGCTGGGTATCCAGGCAACAGGCCATCTGGTTTCTCCCACCACTCAAACTTATATCTATCTTGTCCATTTTTCACCGAATGAAACGCGTTTTCTTGTAATGTTTGTCCACCGTGATGAAGCGAGGGGGAGTATCCTGGCCGGTCTGGTGGTAATAGAACCCCAGGGCTCGACCGCCGGCCTCTGGATGATGGACTATAAGCGAAGCTCCAAGAGGGTCAGAGGTGTTTTGATTGGATGGAAAAAGGAAGTAACCGGTGGGAGGAGATGCTGGATGCAGCGTGCGGCTCGGCTAAGGAGGCAGTGAACTCCCCGCTGAGGCTGACTCAGCTCATCTCAGCTAATTAAACCACACAGGGATAAACAAGGGCACTGAAAATCTGGAACCCGCTGCGAGACGGAGCTCCACATGCTGCCTGGGTGGTGGCGCGAGTGCAGAGTGTTCAAACGGAAATAAAAAACCAGACAGGAGTTCTGGACGGAGGGAGCCGCTGGGAGCCGGTGAAGAAGATGAGGAGGACTGGCAGGACTTTTTTATGATGGATCTTCTTTAAGCTTGAGTCCAGGGTAAATAATGTCTATGTGCTGGGCTGCTTGTTGCTTGGCTCGCTGCTGGGAAACTCCCCTGTCTGCTCTTCCACACAGTTCAGACGTGATTGGGCCACTCAATGAGCTCCAATAAGGCATCCAGGAGCCCTAAAAACACTCAATCTGAAGACGAGTGAGGAGAATAATCTTAAAGCTGCATAGTTAATAATGGAGATAATCAAAGAGGATCCGGTGCTCGACTTGAAAGGGTTTTGAATATGCATTATGATCGCTAAGAAGTTCTCTGAGGAGGACTAACAGCCACTAACAATGTGTGGAGCAATTTGTTTGGAGTTGTAGCAACCAATAACATATTAGTTTTGGCCATTTTAAATAATAATTAAATAAATAAGCCAATAACGTACATAATACTCTTCTTTTTTTCTTACATTTGTAAATGAGTGTTCATGTTCTATGTTGTACATTGGAGTTTAGTGCCATTATAGTGCCAGTCCAGTTATTTAAATACAGTTTGAAGTGAGGACTGAATCCCTTGAATTTCCTTGAGAAATGTTTGAAAAAGGTTTTAATGAAATGTTTTCCAAGAAAAAAAATGTGGTAAATGTAGCGAACACAGCTGCATGCCATCCAGATGAGCAAGGCAGAGGGTCAAGCTACTACATAAAACTTATCTGGGTTGTATTCTGGGTCTAAACCGGGACATTAAAACCTTCCATGGGAATGTGGAACAGACCCAGGAAAACCCCCGCATTGACCGAAGAGACCTGCTGTTAATGTCACCTATGACGATTTACAACAGCCTGTTGGAATCAACCTCTGAAGCAAATGGTCTCATACCCATTTCTTTGGATTAGGAAAAGCAAGGACCAGACCTCCTGTGGAGGAGGGTAAATAACATTTGGTGAAATAACACGTTGGATTTCAACAGCTTCAAAGGACGATGGCCATCAATAACTTGGAATACTTCTCCCCCTCACTTAAAGCACCGAGATCGCGGTGGCTGATAAGAAGTCGAAAAGTTAGCAGGCATTCTTCAAAAACAGACATTTCACCTCTGATTGCCTTCATGTTAAAATTTCCAAGTGTGAATAACTGTCGTCCACGCCATATTTCTGTACCTGTTTACATCTATCAGCTTTAATATGAATGTAACATAACCTGTCCAAATTTGGTGTTGTACGATGTTCACAACAGGAAATATGAAATTTCAGTTTAAATCAATTTCTAACATGAATCCACAGCGTCTCCTACAGGTCGGATCAGCATACAGCAGGTCGAGAGGATCCAGCATTCATGTCTCTACAAATAGTCACTGAGCATATTTGACTATGTGTAAAATAGTTGCATTTTCTGTGTATGTGTCTAGGTCAACACTTGATATGACTGCAATATATGTCTGAATACATATGAATATGATAATAACCAAAGAATAACATGTTAACTTAATTTACAGGATTTTAACTATTAATTTCTAGCTGACATAGCCAAGGCTATTTAATCATATGTTATTAATCTTCCTGTGTATTTTAAATGGGTCATGGTGAAAGACGGATTGATCACGTTTGCGCGGATAATGTAATTCCCTTCCTAATACAATCTATGGACCTCACACTCCATTCTGAGGACAATGAAAGGGTGTTAGGTTACCATTTCTTGGCGCTAAAATCTTAGTCTACACCCCTCTCATCCGCCCAAAAAGTCAGAGGGATAAAAGCAAAAGACCGCTTTTGTCCGCCTCTTAAGCTTTTTACTCTTACGCTCTTACACTCTTCCTCTTCGCTCGTATCTTGTACTACGTGTAACCAGCCCCCCTCTCTCTCTTTTACAGCGCTTTTTCTATCAAGGCCTCAGCCTAATCGTTTTTCACGTATTAGATTTTTGTCCGGTTCTACTCTTGAGAGTTCTGGACCATTTGTCTCGCGCGTTGTCTTTTACATCAGTGGCTCTCAGTTAATCTTAGTTTAATCTTTTTCGACTTTTTGTTCAAATAGCCTAAGTGCTTATTTTCCCTTTTGACCAAGTCAACATCTCTAGTTTTCGTGAGCCTTGGAGCGTTAGGCCCACGCTCTTTAAAGGTTTTTCGAGAGCCACAGATATTAC